>JAWQEG010004577.1:27500-43022 GCA_033782935.1 Petrolisthes cinctipes | reverse complement strand
TACACATACATAGACAGCAGACGTACACACATATACATACAGCAGAAACACACACACATACACACAGAAGAGAAAGACAGAAACACACACACACACAATTAAATACACAGACATTAGCACACAAAATTAATCACACACACACACAAGAGAGAGAGAGACACACACACACACACATAGAGAGAGACAGAGACACACAGAGAGAGACACACACACACATAGAGAGAGAGAGAGACACACACACATAGAGAGAGAGAGAGAGAGAGAGAGAGAGAGAGAGAGAGAGAGAGAGAGACACACACACACACACTACCTACCCAAATCAGCAATCTGGCAAGCCATGATGGGTGATAATGAGTCCAATTCATCCACCAACACCAGGTTCTGTAAGTGTCTTGGGGCATAGAAGAATGTGTCTCCTTCCTCTAGGGGCATGGCAGAGCTGAATTCGGGCTCGTCGTCGTCGTCACCGAGGTGGCAATCTGCGGGTTTAGTTGGGGTGAGTGAGTGATGTTGGGTTTGGTTGGTTGGGTTTGGGGTGAGTTGATGAGGTTGGGTTAGGTTTGGGGTGAGTGAGTGAGTGAGGTTTGGGGTGAGTGGGTGAGGTTGGGTTGGGGTGAGTGAGTGAGGTTGGGTTTTGTTTGGGGTGAGTGAGTGAGGTTGGGTTTTGTTTGGTTTGGGTTAGATTGGGGTGAGTGGGTGAGTGAGTGAGGTTGGGTTTGGGTTTGGTGAGGTGAGTGAGTGAGGTTGGGTTTGGGTTTGGTGAGGTGAGTGAGTGAGGTTGGGTTTTGTTTGGTTAGGGTTGGGTTGGGGTGAGTGAGGTTGGGTTTGGGTTTGGGTTTGGTAAGGTGAGTGAGTTAGGTTGGGTTGGGTTTTGTTGTTTGGTTTGGGTTGGGTTGGGGTGAGTGAGGTTTGGGTTGGGTTTGGATTGTGTTGGGGTGAGTGAGGTGAGGTTGGTGTGAGGTGAGGTTAGGTTAGGTTAGGTTAGGTTAGGTTTGATAAGAGGTAGTGGTTTCCGAACTCAGACACGACAAAAATAAAAACAATAAGAATAAAAATTACAATAATAATAATAATACTGAAACAACAATAAAAAACACACCAAAAACAAAATAAAAACACACACCCAAAAAAAAAAAAAAAAAACACCAAAAAGCAAAATAAAAACACACACACACGCAAAAAAAAAAAAAAAAAAACACACACACACACGCAAAAAAAAAAAAAAAAAAAAAAACGCCCACCAAACGCGACCTGCCTGATAGAGGTAGTGGTTGCCGAACTCCGACGCGACGAAGAGGAACCCGGTCTTGAGTACACACATGGCGGTTGCGGGCGGCACGGTGTCGAAGTACTTCAGTTTGATCTCGTCACCACGTCCTCGTCTGTCTCTAGGGTGATCTGTGGGGGTCGGGGGGAGGGGGGGGGGAGAGATTTTGTATTAGGGTCGAGCGGCAATTGTACTGTGAGGTCATGTGGCTCCTGAGGAAAAGGAAGGTTGGTTTACTGAGAAATGTGTAAATATGAGTGATCTGCGAGTGGGGGGAGGGGGGGGGAAAGAGTTTATCTCGTTCACATTCACTTATTACAAACATTTATTATTGACAAATGGCTTCAACAAGTGGAAATGTTTCTTCTGTAATAAAGAAACACTCCCAGCCACAGATCATCTACACATCAGAAATATGCCTTGATTTTTGTATTTCAGAAATAAATACGAAAAAAAAAAAAAAAATCTGTATTAATTATTCATTACTTATAGATACAAAAAATTACATGCTAGACAATTATCCAATGTTTCGGCAACCTACTGTACTTGGTGCCGAAAGTGCCGAAAGACATGATTTCTACTGTAATAATAATAATAATAATAATAATAATAATAATAATAATAACAATAAAAATAACAATAACAATAATAATAATAATAATAATAATAATACCAATAATACTACTACTAACTTTAAAGATATCTCCCTGTTCAGTGTGTGCCAGGAAGAAGAACATGGAGCGTGTCTTGTGAGTAGCGGCACAGATAAAAATCATACCTCTCTCGGGGTCGTCTAAGTCATTCTGTAATAATAATAATAATAATAATAGTGATAATGATGATGATGATGATGATGATAGTGATAGTAATTTTAATAATATGGTAATAATAATAATAATAATGATAGTAATTGTGATGATGATAATGATAGTAATTTTAATAATGATAATAATAATAATGATGATAGTAATGTTAATAATAATGATAATGATAGCAATTTTAATAATGATTTTAATATTAATAATAATGATGATAATGATAGTAAGAGTGATAATAATAATAATAATAATACAATAATAATAAAAATACTAATAATGATGATAATAATAATAATGACGATAATTATTTTAATAATGATGATAATAATACACACACACACAGTTATCTAATGCAAAAGTTAACACACACACAAGCACACATATACAGAGAGAAATATATATACACACACACATACACACCATCTTTCTCTTTCTCTCACACACACACACTCTCTTATCTCTCTCTCATACACACACACTCTCTCTCTCTCACACACACACATACACACACACTCTCTTCCTCTCTCACACACACATACACATACAAACTCACTCACTCTCTCTCTCTCTCTCTCACACACACACACACACACACACACACACTCTCTCTCTCCCTCCCTCTCTCTCTCTCTCACACACACACACACACACACACACACACACACACACACACCCTCCTTCGTGGAATAGGGCAGCGAATGTCAGGCTGATCTCCGAGGTTCTTGTAGGTAATGTAGTTTTCGGAGCACACCAGAACACCGGAGGGACCGTCATTTCCTCCTGTGTGTGGACGGAGAGATGCCGTTTAGAACACACGTAAAAAAACACACACAGATATATAAACACACGTAAAAACACACACTTATATATATAAAAACACACACTTATATATATAAAAATACACGTAGAAAACACACACACACACACACACACATATAAAAAAACACACACATATATAAAAACACACACATATATATAAAAACACATGTACAAAACACACACATATATATAAAAAGATAGACACACAGATACACAATAATAATAATAATACACACACACACAGAAACACCCAAACACACCAAAAAAATAAAACACACACACACACCAAAAAAAAACACCCAAACACACACCAGGTACTGAGATAAGGTTGCTATCATAAAAAAAAACATCGCAAAAAAAAAAAAAAAATAAAAAACCACCCCCAAACACACACCAGGTACAGAGATGAGAAAGCTACCGTACCATTTGAAAAAAAAAAAACACACACACACACACACACACAGACCAGGTACAGAGATGAGAAAGCTAAAAAACACACACACACTGAAACAAACACCAGAAAAAAACACCCCCCCAAACACCCACCCGGTACAGAGATGAGGAAGTGGGCATAAAAATAAAAAAAATAAATAAATAAAAAAATAAACAGACGAAAAAAAACACACACACACACGCCAAAAAACTTGGAAAAAAACACTGCACCAAACACGCACCCGGTACAGAGATGAGGAAGTTGGCGTGTTCTCGAGTGGTTCGTGATATTTGCGCACCACGTGGTTCAGTCCAAGGTCCAACTCATAGAAGGTTAAGGTCTGTTGGGTACGGTGGACCGCCTCACCTGTTGGGTCAGTGTCTGCCTCCTGTTGATAGTAATAATAATAATAATAATAATAATAATAATAATTGTTATAGTAATATAGATAATAATAATAATAATAACGATGATGGTAGTGGTAATAATAATAATAATAATAATAATAATAATGATGATGGTAATAATAATTATAATAATTATAATAATTATAATAATTATAATAATAATGGTGATAGTGGTAGTAATAATAATAATAATAATGATCATAGTGGTAGTGATAATAGTAGTAGTAGTAGTAGTAATAAAAATAATAATAATAATAATAGTGGTGATAGTAGCAGTAGTAATAATAGTAATAGCAATAATAATAATAGTAATAATAATAATAGTGATAGTAGTGGTGGTTAAGGTCTGTTGGGTCAGTGTCTGCCTCCTGGTAATAATAATAATAATAATAATAATAATAATAATAATAATAATAATAATAATAATAATAATAATAATATGGGTTTGTGTCTGCTTCCTGTGGTAATAATAATAATAATAGTAATAATGATAATAATAATGGTGATAGTGGTAGTGATGATAGCAGTGGTGATAGTGGTGATAGTAGCAGTAGTAACAATAGTAATAGCAATAATAATAATAATAATGAAAGTAGTGGTGGTTAAGGTTAATAATAATAATAACAATAATAATAATGATAATGGTAATAATAATAATAATGGTACAGTAATAATATCTCCTCTTCTCTCTCTCTCTCTCACACACACACACATACACACTCTCTCTCTCTCTCTCTCTCTCAAACACACACACACTCTCTCCCTCTCTCTCTCAAACACACACACACTCTCTCCCTCTCTCTCTCAAACGCACACAAACACACTCTCTCCCTCTATTTCTCACACAGACACACACATACAATATCTCTCTCTCTCTCTCTCTCTCACACACACATACAATATCTCTCTCTCTCTCTCTCTCACACACACATACAATATCTATCTCTCTCTCTCTCACACACACACATACAATATCTATCTCTCTCTCTCTCACACACACATATACAATACCTATCTCTCTCTCTCTCTCACACACACACATACAGTACCTATCTCTCTCTCTCTCACACACACTCTCTCTCTCCCACACAAAATATCCCTCACACACACCTCATAATCAATCCCTCTCTCTCTCTCTCTCTCTAACACACACACTCTCTCCCTCCCTCACACACACACACACTCTCTCTCTCTCTCAAACGCACACAAACACACTCTCTCCCTCTATTTCTCACACAGACACATACAATATCTCTCTCTCTCTCTCTCTCTCATTCTCTCTCTCTCTCAAACACACACACTCTCAAACACACACAAACACACACACACACACTCTCTCTCTCTCTCTCTCACACACACACCTCATAGTCAATTTCAAGACAGGCAAAGAGTGGGTTTTCAAATCCCACGTCGACGCCCACAGTGTGATAGACGAGGGTGTTACTCTTATGTGCCTCTAGGGGGGAGGAGATGGTGAGTCGGGCGGCCGCGTCACGGTTCAGAATGTACACCAGCTTCTGCTTCTCAACGGCACCTGCAACGAAATAAATAAAATAATGAAATAAATAAAATAATGAAATAAATAAAATAATTAAATAAAATAAAAAAAAATGTTGGTTTTCTGTGTGTGTGTGTGATAATAATAATAATTTTTTTTTTTTTAATGTACACCAGTTTCTGCTTCTCAACGGCACCTGCAATGAAATAAATAAAATAATGAAATAAATAAAATAATGAAATAAAATAATAAAAAAAAATGTTGGTTTTCTGTGTGTGTGTGTGATAATAATAATTTTTTTTTTTTTTTTTTATGTACACCAGTTTCTGCTTCTCAACGGCACCTGCAACGAAATAAATAAAATAATGAAATAAATAAAATAATGAAATAAATAAAATAATGAAATAAAATAAAAAAATGTTGGTTTTCTCTGTGTGTGTGATAATATTTTTTTTTTTTTTTTTTTAATGTACACCAGTTTCTGCTTCTCAACGGCACCTGCAACGAAATAAAATAAATAATGAAATAAATAAAATAATGAAATAAATAAAATAATGAAATAAAATTAAAAAAAATGTTGGTTTTGTGTGTGTGTGTGTGTGTGATAATAATTTTTTTTTTTTTTTAATGTACACCAGCTTCTGCTTCTCAACGGCACCTGCAACGAAATAAATAAAATAATGAAATAAAATAAATAATGAAATAAAATAAAAAAAAATGTTGGTTTTCTGTGTGTGTGTGTGTGATAATATTTTTTTTTTTTTTTTTTTAATGTACACCAGTTTCTGCTTCTCAACGGCACCTGTAAATAAATAAATAAATAATACATAAACGAATAAATAATAAAATATATGAATAAATAAATACATGAATGAATAATAAAATATATGAATAAATAAATACATGAATAAATAATGAAATAATACATAAATAATATATAAATAAGTAAATAAATTTGTTATATTTTATGATAAATAAAATAAATAATTAAATAAATGATACGTAATATATAAATAAATAAATACATGAATAAATAATAAAATATATGAATAAATAAATTAATAACTAATAAAATATATGAATAAATAAATACATGAATAAATAAATTATATGTAATATATAAATAAATAATTATACATATATATTTTTTTAATGTACACCAACTTCTGAATAAATAAATAAATAAAATAAATATTAAATTAATGTGTTTTTTATTATGATAATTTCAATGTACGGAATTTAATGTTTTCCAAATAAATAAATAAATAAATAAATAAATTTGTTGTTATTATGTGTGTATGTATGTATGTATGATAATAAATATACACAATAAATAAATAATAATAATAAAATAAATAATAATAAAATAAATAAATGTACACACACTTTTGCTTCTTAACCGTACCTGAAAATAATAAAAATTTATTATATATACTATAAAAAATTTTAATAGCGTTTACCAATTATGTATATATGTGTTGTGTGTATGTTTGAGTGTTGTATAAAATATGGTGTGTGTGATGTCTGTACAGAATACTGAATATTAATGAAAAAAGGTAATGTTTACGTCTGCCTTTGTTGACATTGTGAATATATATATACAGTATATATATATATATATATATATATATATATATATATATATATATAATGTTCTAGATTGACAAATTCTATACTGTATATATATATGTGAGTGTGTGTATGTGCGTGCGTATATATGTATGTGCGTGTGTATATATGTGCGTATGCGCGCGTGTATATGTATGTATGCATGTGTGCGCGTAAACACACACACACACACGGACAGACGAGGTACACACTGACAGACAAAGTACACACACACACGCACACACACACTGACAGAGTACACACCGACACACACTGACAAACACATGCACACACACACACACGGACAGACGAGGTACACACACATAAACACAACCCCACCCACCCCTCCAACACCTCCGCCCCGCCCCCCCCAATACTCACCAATCATAACAGCTCTTCCTTTAGGGTCAATAGCCAGGTACACACTGACACACACACAGACAGATGAGATACACACACACACACATAAACTCAAAACCCACGCACAACACTGACAGACGAGGTACACACACACTGACAGACAAAATACACACACACAAACACAAACACCCCCGCCGCCCTCCACCCCCCCTTCCCGCCCCCCAAAATACTCACCAATCATAACAGCTCTTCCTTTAGGGTCAATAGCCAGATACACACTGACACACACACACACACGGACAGATGAGACACACACACACACACTGACAGACGAGGTACACACTGACAGACAAAGTAAACACACACACACTGACACACAAACAAACAAAACACACACAAACAAACAACACAAACCACCCCACCCCAACACCTCCGCCCCGCCTCCACCAATACTCACCAATCATAACAGCTCTTCCTTTAGGGTCAATAGCCAGATACTGTCCGGGTACAATCCTGCGACATCCACTCTTACCAAAAGTTTCCATGTGTATACGTTCAAACTGATTCTTGGCCTGGTTGTATTCAAGGATGGTAATGCGGCCGGAGTCTGAACCTACCACTACATAGTCTGTGTGGGTAGGTGGGGTGGTGGGATGGAGGAGATGGGGGGGGAGAGAGGGAGGGGTAGTGGGGTAGGTGAGGGGGTAGGAATGGGGTAGGTGAGGGGGTATGGGAGGTGAAGGGGGTTAGGGTGAGGGGTAGAGGAGAGTGAGGGGGTACTGTTATTATTACAGGTTTATATTTATTATTATTATCATTATTATTACAATTATTATTATCATTATTACTACTATCAATATTATTATTATTATTATTATCATTATTATTACATTTATCATTATCATTATTACTACTATCAATAATATTATTATTATTATTATTATTATTATCATTATTACTACAGTACTATAAAAACTATTATTCTTATTATTACAATTTTTATTATCATTATTACTATCAATACTATTATTACAATTATTATTACACTTACTATTATCATTATTACTACTATCAATACTATTATTATTATTATTATCATTATTATTATTATCATTATTATTATTATCATTACTATTATTATTACTATTATCATTATTACTATCATTATTATTATTATTATTATTATTATTATTATAACGTACCTTTATTACCGCCAGTGAGTCTGAAGGCCATAAGAGATCGGATCACCCCAAAGATATCCGTCGTTAGTATGGTGTGTACCTGTTGGGGGGGGGGGACATTGATTAGTAGGTTTGGGGGGGGGGGGGGAGGGGGGGGGATTGTCGATTAGTGGGTTTGGGGGGAAGGGGGGAATGTGGATTAGTAGGTTGGGGGGGAGGGGGGGAACGTGGATTAGCGGGGGTTGGGGGGAAGGGGGGGACGTGGATTAGTGGGGTGGGGGGGCGAGGGGGTGGGTTGGGGGCGAGGGGGTGGGTTGGGGTGGGTGAGGGGGGGATTGGGGGGTTAAGGGGTGCAAGGGGGGGTGAGAAGGGGAGGCGGGGACATGGATTAGCGGGTTCGGGGGTAAGGGGGGCACATGGATTAATGGGTTTGGGGGGGGTAAAGGGTGAGGGGGTGGGGGGTGGGAGGGGGGTATGTTGATTTAATTTGATACATAATTATTATATCCCTTTAAAATATAAGACAAATTAGTTTCATACATAATTATTTCCTTTTAACACACACACACACACACACACACATAAAAAACAAAACAAAAAAACACACAAACATAAAAAATCTCACTCACACACACACACAAAACAAAAAAACGCACACACACACATACACACAGACAAAAACAAACACACACACACACAAAAAATAATCTCTCACACACACACACACATAAAAAATCTCACACACACACATAAAAAACAAAACAAAACAAAATCGCACACACACACAAAATCTCACTCACACAAAAAAAAAAAAAAAAAAAAAAAATCTCACACACACATACACACAGACAGAAACAAAAACACACACAAAAAAAAAAATCACACACACACACACACACACAACAAAAAAAATCTCTCACACACACATACACACAGACAGAAACAAACACACACACACACACACAAAAATCTCGTCACACGCACACACACATACACACAACCGATTATTATTATTATTATTATTATTATTATTACAAACAGAAACAAACACACACACACACAAAAAATAATCTCTCACACACACACACACAGAAACACAACACACAAAATCACACATACAAAAAATCTCACTCACACACACAAACACACACACATACACACCCCAAAAAATTATCTCTCTTACACAAACACACACACAAAAATCACAAATAAAAAAAAAAATAAAATAAATAAAAAAAAAAAAAAAATGCCGCGAGCCCACAGCACCTTGCCAGTATTGGGGTCGGGTCTGAGGAGTTCGAGTGACCTTCCCCGGGACACCACCAGCTCTTGGGTCCGGCACACACACACACACACATAATCTCTCTCTCTCACACACACATACACACACAAATCTCACACATACACACACAAACACACAATATCTCACACACACACACAATATCTCTTTCACTCTCTCACACACACACACACAAACAGAATCTCTCACACACACACACATAAATAATCTTTCACACACATACACACGCAAATCTCACACATACACACACACAAACACAATCTCTCTTTCACTCTCTCACACATACACAAACACACAATCTCTCTTTCACTCTCACACACACACACACAGAAACACAAACACACAAAATCACACACACACACAAAATCACACAAAGAAAAATCACACATACACACAACAACAAAAATTATCTCCCCCCCAAAAAAAAAAAAAAAATTAAAAAAGAAAAAAAAAATCCGCGAGCCCACAGCACCTTGCCAGTATTGGGGTCGGGTCTGAGGAGTTCGAGTGACCTTCCCCTGGACACCACCAGCTCTTGGGTCCGGCTGCCCGAGAAGTTGCCGTGGACCGCGTGTGTGATGCCAGACGCACGTTGTAAGGTTAGGTTATAGAGGTACATGCTGGTGGTTGTAGTTGTAGTTGTGGTTGTGGTTGTGGTTGTGGTTGTGGTTGTGGTTGTAGTTGTGGTTGTTTATCTGAAAATATAATATAAGTAATTAATTTTTATGGTTAATTAATTTTTGTATTGGTAATAGTGGTAGTAGTTGTGGTAATAATTGTGGTAGTTGTGATTGTAGTATCAGGTTATAGAGGTACATGGTTGTGGTGGTTGTAGTTGTGGTTTATCTGAAAATATATGGTTAATTAATTTTTGTATTGGTAATAGTGGTAGTAGTTGTGGTAATAATTGTGGTAGAAATAGTAATAGTAGTAGTAGTTGTAGTTGTAGTAGTTGTGGTTGTAGTAGTTTATCCGAAAATATAATATAAGTAATTAATTTATATGGTTTGTAAATAGTTGTAGATATTATTTCCTTATACCGTATAATAATTTTTATGTTATTATATATCTTTGTTATATCTCTATACATTATTATTTTGTTATATATACTACTAACTTAGGTACCCAGCGTTGCCCGGGAAAAATGCACTCTGGAGTTTATAAATAGTCAATATTAACTTTATAATATGTGATAGCATTTCATTCTTGTTGTGTTAGTTAAAAATATTTCCGCGATCTCAGGCTGCTTGTCAGTTGTCATACATACAGACAATATAGTACATGTCTTTTCACCTTCAAGGCCTGAGACCGACTGAATTTCCAAATAGCCTTTTTGCCTTCATCAGCTCAAACGATGTATCCCGGCTTGCTTCAAATGGCCTGATCGAGTATTAAGCGAACTCAAGTAAATATGAAACAGGATAAGTGTTGTAATTGGTTCACTGGTATGTCAAATGATTCGAAACTTCAACAAGACCTGGATAGAAATTTTGGATTGCTAGTGTACATCATTTGACGCGCGTTTTTAGCGGTTCAAACGGAAAAAATCTGTTGGAGCTTCTGTTCGAGCAGTACATTTGGCGAGCGATTTTAGCAGCTTGAACGGAAACTTTCTATTGGAGCTGTTCTTTATGGTTTTAACCGATGTATAGAATATTTGACATTTTAACATACTTTTTACATCATGTTACATCAAGTTACATCATAAAAACCTTCACAATATATAGTTTTGGGAGTGTAACCGGGTTTTTTTAGCGGATTTATAGTATATGACATAATTTTTACGTCGAGTTAAGTCATGTTACGTCATTCCCAAACCTTGGCCTGGTGATGGTGATTCAGAATATATATGGGTTTAAGATGTATATATATATATATATAAATATGGCCTGGTGATGGTGATTCAGAATATATATGGGTTTGAGATGTAGGTGTAACCGTTTTCAAGTTATAAGAGGACAAACAGAGACCGTCTGACATTTATAGTATAGATTATTTAATGTTAAAAATCTTTGTTATAACTCTATAGATTATTATTTCGTTATATATATCATTAATTAACGTTATATTACACTAACTCGAGTAAAAATACGTAAATTATAACAAAAAATACGTTATCTCTCTATACACTATTATTTCGATATATCTTTATACACTATTATTTCGTTATATATATACCATTATTTAACGTTATACACCTTCGTTATAACTCTATACATTATTATTTCGTTATATATATCATTAATTAACGTTATAATACACTAACTCAAGTAAAAATACGTAATTTGTAACAAAAATTATGTTATATGTCTATCCATTATTATTTCATTATCTATATCATTATTCAACGTTATATATCTTCGTTATATCTCTATACATTATTATTTTGTTATATATACCATTATTTTACGTTATATACTAAATATATAACAAAATATACATGTAAATTATAACGAAAATTACGTTATATCTCTCTATACATTATTATTTTGTTATATATACCATTATTTAATGTTATATATCTGCGTTATAACTCCATACACTATTATTTCGTTATACATGCCATTAATTAACGTTATATTACACTAACTCGAGTAAAAATACGTAAATTATAACAAAAATTGCGTTATCTCTCTATACACTATTATTTCGTTATATATACACCATTATTTAACGTTATACACCTTCGTTATAACTCCATACACTATTATTTCGTTATATATACCATTATTTAACGTTATACACTCCAATTATTAAAAAAAATACGTTATCTCTCTATACACTATTATTTCGTTATATCTTTATACACTATTATTTCGTTGTATATATACCATTATTTAACGTCATACACCTTCGTTATAACTCCATACATTATTATTTCGTTATATATACCATTATTTAACGTTATATACTCCAATTATAACGAAAATACCTGAAAAAATTCCAATAGCATTTAATGTCGGCGTGTTTGGCGTCCCTTGTGGGAAAATTTGAGAAAAAAAACATTAACTGGCAACTCGACCAAGACGCGTAGGGCTACGGGCCTAAAATATAAATACGTTTCTAAGCAAACATTAATATTTTTACTATATATTTCGGTGGTAAATGAGATGAGAGTCAATGTTATTATTTTTTATAATTATTTTAAGTTTAATTATATACAATACAGTGCAATTTTCAAAACAATAATAATAATTTTTTTTTTACATCGACATACATATTACATACATACCTATTTTTTTTTTTTTTATGCAAAATATAACACACACACACACACATACACATACATACATTAGGGTCGTGGCTTACCATAGGTTTCCATTATTTTAAGACCAACCCAAATAAAATATTAGGGTCGTGTCTTACCATAGGTTAGGTTTTAACCACAAATCGCCTTTCTAATCTCTCTCTCTCTCTCTCTCATTTCCTTCCTTTTCTCTCTCTCTTTCTCTCCTTTCCTTCATTCTCTCTCTCTCTCTCTCTCTCTCCTTTCCTTCCTTTTCTCTCTCTCTCTCTCATTTCCTTCCTTCTCTCTCTCTCTCTCTCTCTCTCTCTCATTTCCTTCCTTCTCTCTCTCATTTCCTTCCTTCTTTCTCTCTCTCGCTCCTTTCCTTCCTTTTTTCTCTCTCTCTCATTTCCTTCCTTCTCTCTCTCTCATTTCTGTCCTTCTCTCTCTCTCTCATTTCCTTCCTTCTTTCTCTCTCTCTCATTTCCTTCCTTCTTTCTCTCTCTCTCTCATTTCCTTCCTTCTTTCTCTCTCGCTCCTTTCCTTCCTCTCTCTCTCTCATTTCCTTCCTTCTCTCTCTCTCTCGCTCATTTCCTTCCTTTTCTCTCTTGCTCCTTTCCTTCTCTCTCTCTCTCTCTCATTTCCTTCCTTCTCTCTCTCTCTCTCATTTCCTTCCTTTTCTCTCTCTCTCTCATTTCCTTCCTTCTCTCTCTCTCATTTCCTTCCTTCATTCTCTCTCTCGCTCCTTTTGCAAGATATTCATTGCAGGAAAAAAAAATGTTAAATCTGCATATTGACAACTTCATGGGTCGATTCCACAGTGGTTGGTTTTGGTTTGTAAGCACACCAACGAAAGAATGTTAGCCTTGTAAATGACTTGTGGGGGTTTAGGGGGGTGGGGGTTTAGGGGACAGGCTTAGGGGGTTTGGGGGGTGCGGGAATAGGGGGACAGGCTTGGGGGTGGGGAGGGGGGGGGGTAGAAAGCCTGTCCCCCTATTCCCGCACCCCCCAAATCCCCCTCCAAGCCTGTCCCCCTACTCCCCCACCCCCAAGCCTGTCCCCCTATTCCCGCACCCCCCTAAACCCCCCCACCAAGCCTGTCCCCCTATTCCCGCACCCCCCTAAACCCCCCCACCAAGCCTGTCCCCCTATTCCCGCACCCCCCTAAACCCCCCCACCAAGCCTGTCCCCCTATTCCTGCACCCCCCTAAACCCCCCCCAAGCCGAGCAGAAGACCATGAATTTTGGTCCAGTTCATGGGTCGATTCCACAGTGGTTGGTTTTGGTTTGTAAGCATGCAAACAAAAGAATGTTAGCCTTGTAAATGACTTCTGGGTGAATTATTTAATGAATTTGGTGAGTAAACTATACAGTGATTATTATTATTATTATTATTACTGGTATTATTATTATCATTATTATTATTATTATTATCTAACTGTTGGATAGATTTTGTGAATGTGGATACTCAGCTTTTAGAAAATAATGAAGCCTTACAAGTGTGGTTGGTTGGGAAGCTAACAAACCTAACCTAACCTAACACATAAGAGAAAGAAATATGAAGTTATTAGAATGATAAATAAAATACTTATGCTGGGTTTTCAAGTTTTAATATTATGCAAAAAATGAAAGAAAATGTAGAATAATGATCACTGTATAGTTTACTCACCAAATTCATTAAATAATTCACACATCAGTCATTTAATAATAATACCAGTAATAATAATAATAATAATAATACCAGTAATAATAATAATAATAATACCAGTAATAATAATAATAATAATAATACCAGTAATAATAATAATAATACCAGTAATAATAATAATAATAATAATAATAATACCAGTAATAATAATAATAATACCAGTAATAATAATAATAATATTGTTTGAGAGATCCTGTACCAGTTATTCCCTCAACATTATTATTATTATTATTATTTCCCATTAGGATAATTAAATCAACACATAATTATATTGCATTGAGAAATAAATCATTTTTATTTAATTACTATAATACAAAATAAAATATCCAATTCTATTCTATATAACTTAATTTAAGACAATTTTTGGGTAAATATTATTAGACTACATATTAAATTCACTTAAAATATTAGATTACCCTAAAAAAAGTATATTAGTGATATCAATTACTTAAATAATAGTGACATTATTAACTAATAATAATAATAATAATAATAATAATAATAATAATAATAATAATAATAATAATGATGTGCATTTAACATAGTCAAATTTTAATAATCAAAACAAAGAATATTTAAATAATTGAATTTCACTTCTAACCAAAACAAAGAATATTTTTTAAAATAATTGAAATTTTGCTTCTAACTAAAATTATGAATATTTTAATAATTGAATTTCACTGCTAACCAAACCTATTTTAATAATAATAATAATAATAATAATAATAATAATAATAATAATAATAATAATAATAATAATAATAATAATAATAATAATAATAATAATAAATATTTAATCACCAAAATAATTAATGTTTTACTTAATGAATATTTACAAAACATTTTCTCTATAATTATTAATATTTCTTTTTATTAAATCATAATGTATTGAATTAT
>JAWQEG010004577.1:22500-25000 GCA_033782935.1 Petrolisthes cinctipes | reverse complement strand
TAATTATATAAAAAATAAAATGCTATCAGCTTACAGAATAAAAATTAAAAAGAATATTCAAATAATTACGAAGAAAATTAATTAATTAAATCATCTTAGAAAATAATAATTAAACAAATATTAAAATAAATTACATACAAAAATATAAACTAGTATCCACTTACATCTAGACAAATAAAATTCTTCTTTGAGTGAAATAATGGTATTAGTACAGAAGTGGACGTTACTGCAGCAGTGTTGCCAGATCCGGCTAGGTCCTAGTATTTTACCCCTGTCATTTATTGTACTTTATCACGATTATTTCCCGGTAGTTTGCCCAGGTTAGGTCCCGGTAGTCTGATGCAGTCTAGGTTAGGTCAGGTAAGGTTAGGTTAGGTTAGGTTAGGTTAGGTTAGGTTAGGTTAGGTCAGGTCAGGTCAGGTAAGGTCAGGCTAATTTCAAAATGCCCTATCTTGGAAACGGGGCATTTGAGGAAGAAGAACCATAGAAGAAAAGTGTCTTAGAATGGTTCAAAATAGTGGGTAATGACACTAAAATATCTATTATACAGTAAGGTCCACTTCTGTACCTTTACCATGAAATAATAATAGTTTATAGTTAAATATTTAAATAATTATGAACAAAATAAAAATCACATATCGACTTACATCTGGACAAATACCAACCAAGGCATATTCTTATTATAAAATTCTTCTTTGAGTGAAATAACAAAATAAAAGAATATTCAAATAATTACGTAAAAAAAAAATAAAATATCTACTTACATCTGGACAAATACCAACCAAGGCGTCGGCATTCTGATAAAATTCTTCTTTGAGTGAGATAACAATGGTCTGAAGTTGCTGTTTCATTTCACATATATAGGAAGCCACTTTGCCAATGTTTGTGTTGTCTAAGGCCGCGTCTATCTCATCAAGCACGAAGAACGGGGCCGGCTGGTAACTGTAAAAATTATAAACATTACGCTGATCATTTAATTATATAATTATAATTACGCTGATCATATAAATTTTGTTTTATTTACGGAAACTGGGAATATTATAAACGCTATGAATAATGTTGTGGTAACTGGAATGTTTATAAACGCTATAAATAAACACCGTGGTAACTGGAAGGATTATAAACACTATGAATAATGTTCTGGTAACTGGAATAATTATAAATGCCATGGTGAACTGGAAGGATTTATAAATGTTATGAATAATGGATGGTAACTGGAAAATAACGCCTTGGTGACTGGACAATAAATGGTAGGGTAACTGGAAAAATTATAAACGCCTTGGTGAACTGGAAGGATTTTAATTGTTATGGTGTTGTTTATTTATTATTATTTTTGTATTATATATTATTATTATTAGTAGTAGTAGTAATAGTAGTAGTAGGAGTAGTAGTAGGAGTAGTAGTAGGAGTAGTAGTAGTAGTAGTAATAGTAGGAGTAGTAGTAGGAGTAGTAGTAGTAGTATTATTAGTAGTAGTAGTAGTAATAGTAATAGTAGTAATATTTACCTGTGTATACCAAATAATAATGCCAAGGCAGCAATAGTCTTTTCACCACCTGATAAGTTAGGTTAGGTTAGGTTAGGTTAGGTTAGGTTAGGTTAGGTTAGGTTAGGTTAGATTAGATTAGATTAGATTAGGTTAAGTTAGATTAGATTAGATTAGATTAGGTTAGGTTAGATTAGATTAGGTTAGATTAGGAAGGGATAGATTTAGTTAGGTTAGGTTAGATTATTATTACTATTACTATTATTATTACTATTACTATTATTATTACTATTATTACTATTATATTTACCTGTGTATACCAAATAATAATGCGAGTGCAGCAATAGTCTTTTCACCACCTGATAAGTTAGACATGGGTTGGAACCTCTTGCCGGGGGCCACACAGTTGTAGTTAATGCCGTCCAGGTAGGGCTCCTCGGGGTTCTCGGGCCCAAGGAACGCCTGGGCTGACGGGTTCTTTGCTAGTGCCTGTAGGAGGGGATGAAGGAGGTGAGATAGATAGATAGATAAATGAAGGAGGTAGATAGATAAATAAATAAATAAATGAAGGAGGGAGATAGATAGATGAATAAATGAATGAAGGAGGGAGATAGATAGATAAATGAAGGAGGTAGATAGATAGATAAATAAATGAATGAAGGAGGGAGATAGATAGATAAATGAAGGAGGTAGATAGATAGATAAATGAAGGAGGTAGATAGATAGATAAATGAATGAAGGAGGTAGATAGATAAATGAATAAGTGGGGAAGAGGAGATAATAAATAAATGAATGAAGAGGAGAATAAATAAATGAATGAATAGGAAAATGAATAAATGAATGAAAAGGACTCGTTTACCTCCAATTTTCTGACTACATCACACACACACACACACACACACACACACACACACAGGGTCTCTCAAATTCCAACTAAGTATAATAAATTTCCACCAACCAAACCAAACCAAACATTGTCACCATAATCAAACACTGTATATATAAATAACCTGTG
>JAWQEG010004577.1:10000-17500 GCA_033782935.1 Petrolisthes cinctipes | reverse complement strand
CTTCTACTTCACACACACAACACACACATACATCCTTCTTGCAGCTCATAAAACACACACACACACACACACGCTTATAAAATACACACACACACACGCTTTTAAAATACAAACACACACACACACATCACACCTTTCTCCTACTACATACACACACACAACACATACGCTTATAAAACACACACACACACACACCTCTCTCCTTTCTTCTGTTCCATCTTGTGTTCGCTGGAGTTAAATCTGTTTCTGTATGGCCTGTATATCCTTGGCGATGACACACACACACATACACACACACACACGCTTATAAAATACACACACACACACGCTTATAAAATACACACACACACACGCTTATAAAATACACACACATCATACCTCTCTCCTACTTCACACACACACACACACACACACTTATAAAATACACACACACACACACACATAATAACTCTCTTCTACTTTACACACACACAACACATCCATTTTGCAACTCATAAAATACACACACACACACGCTTATAAAATACACACACACACACACACACACACCTCTCTCCTTTCTTCTGTTCCATCTTGTGTTCGCTGGAGTTAATTTGTTTCTGTATGGCCTGTATGTCCTTTGCAATGGCCCCCACTTCTCGTCTACACACACACACACACACATACACACACACACACACATACACAACACATCCTCCTTGCAGCTCATAAAATACACACACACACACTTATAAAATACACACACACCTCTCTCCTACTTCACACACACACACAACACACATTATACCTCTCTCCTACTTCACACACACACACACGCTTATAAAACACACACGCATAAAAATACACACACACACACCTCTCTCCTTTCTTCTGTTCCATCTTGTGTTCGCTGGAGTTAATTTGTTTCTGTATGGCCTGTATATCCTTGGCAATGACACACACACACACACACAGAACACATACACACACACACACGCTTATAAAATACACACACACACACACTTATAAAATACACACACACACACACACGCTTATAAAATACACACACACACGCTTATAAAATACACACACACACACACATCACACCTCTCTCCTACTTCACACACACAACACACACATACACACACACACATCCTTCTTGCAGCTCATAAAATACAAACACACACACACACGCTTATAAAATACACACACACCTCTCTCCTTTCTTCTGTTCCATCTTGTGTTCGCTGGAGTTAATCTGTTTCTGTATGGCCTGTATGTCCTTTGCAATGGCCCCCACACATACACACACACACACACACACAGAACACATACACACACACACACGCATATAAAATACACACACACACACACTCTTATAAAATACAAACACACACACACACATCATACCTCTCTCCTACTTCACACACACACACACACACACCTCTCTCCTTTCTTCTGTTCCATCTTGTGTTCGCTGGAGTTAATTTGTTTCTGTATGGCCTGTATGTCCTTTGCAATGACACACACACATACATACACACACACACACAGAACACATACACACACACAGAACACATACACACGCTTATAAAATACACACACACACACGCTTATAAAATACACACACACACACGCTTATAAAATACACACACATACACACACACAGAACACATACACACGCTTATAAAATACACACACACACACACACGCTTATAAAATACACACACACACACACACTTATAAAATACACACACACACACACTCTTATAAAATACAAACACACACACACACATCATACCTCTCTCCTACTTCACACACACACAACACACACACACCTCTCTCCTACTTCACACCTCTCTCCTACTTCACACACACACACACACACACACACCTCTCTCCTTTCTTCTGTTCCATCTTGTGTTCGCTGGAGTTAATTTGTTTCTGTATGGCCTGTATGTCCTTTGCGATGGCCCCCACTTCTCGTCTACACTTTCCAATTTCTTCGTCCATCTTGTCCAGTTCCGTTTTTTTGGCCAGCTTCTCGGAGCGTTTTTTCTCGAGGTCCCTCATTGATTTGTCGATTTCGCCCATCTGTTAATTAATGATGAAGACGATAAATATAATATGGGTTTGTTATTGTTATTATTGTTGTTGTTGTGAGAATTTGGGGAGGGGAGGGAAGGGGGGGGAGATGTTGTGTTTGTGTTTGTGGGTGTTGTTGTTGTGTGTATGTGTGTAGTTGTTGTTGTTGTTGTGTGTGTGTATTTGTTTATGTTGTTATTGGTGTCGTTGTTGTTTGTATTGTGTGTGTGTGTGTTGTTGTTGTTGTGTGTGTTGTTGTTGTTGTTGTGTGTATGTGTGTGTGTGTGTTGTTGTTGTGTGTGTGTGTGTAAGTGTGTGTGTTTCATAAGTTGTTGGAAGAATAGATGTGTGTGTGTGTATTGTGTTCAATTTGTTGTGACTGTTTTATACATTACAATCACCATAACACACACACACCTCTTACTGTTTTATCCACTACACACACACACACACACGTTACTGTTTTATCCATCACATACACACACACACACGTTACTGTTATACACACACCTGTTACTGTTTTACACACACACACACACGTTACTGTTTTATACACTACACACACACACACATATTACTGTTTTACACCACAGACACACCTGTTACTCTTTTACACACACCACACACACACACACACACACACACCTGTTTCTGTTCAGTCTGTTTGGCCTGTTCGAGTGCATCTTCATCGTCCTGTACGGCTCTCTCCCATCTGGCAACATTACTCTGAGTGTCTCGGGACTTTTCAAACTCCAGCTGGTTGAGGATGCGATTCTTCTGCTTCTCAAACTCGAGACGTTTATTGGCGCGGTCGGTCTGCGCCTGAAGTTCCCTCTCCTCGTACTGCCGGATGTTGGTCACCCCGATGGATTTACAGAAGTCGGCGAACACGTCGTCCTCCACGGTGTTCATCTTCTCCTTCACGTCGCTCATCAAAGCCTCGCGTTCGGACATTGTTTTCTCGATGTCGTGTAGTTGAGGTTCGAATGTGTCTAGCTCCTGTTTGAGTTTATCTAGTTCTCCTTCAAGCTCCGCCATCTGTTTCTCGGTGGTCTCCTTATCGGTCTTTGAGTATTTGAGTCTGGTCTCTATGCCGCGCAGCTGGGACTCCACCGTGTTCAGCTCGGACTCCTTGCGTGACTTCTTCATGGCCTCGCGTAGATCCTCGGTGAGCTTCTCCTTGGATGACTTGAGATTGGACAAATGTTTTTCGTCCCATCGCTTGGCCTTCCGTGCCAGATCCAGGCTACCTCCGGATATGATGCCCGATTTTGAGAAGAATGTACCGTCGAGTGCCACGGCATCGTATCTATGTCCGTCCTCCATTTCGTAGGCCACCTTGGAAGCATCCTCTGGGGTCTCACATACGAGGGCGTTATTAGTGGCAAATAACACGGCCCTTTTAATCTCCGGTGGATCGTATTGCAACACATCGTATAACAACTTGACATTCCTCGGTTCCTTGATGTTTCTAAGTCGTTCCTTGAGTGGTTTGGCCTGGATGTAGTCGAGGGGAAGGAAGGTCTCGGGGTCTAACATCTGGTCTTTGAGGTATTGGACACACTGACGGGCCGTTTTCTCCGTGTCCACCACGATGGCTTCCATGTATTTACCCAGTACCTTGGTGATGGCAACATTGTACCTGCAAGAAAAAATAAATAAAATAAAATAAAGGAAATTAAGTTATATATAAATTCCAAATATTTTTTTTTTATTATTATTATTATTAGGAAATAAATTAAGTTATATATAAATTCCAATTGTTTTTATTTATTAGCCAATGTTGTACCTATAGAAAATAAAATAAAAAAGGAAATTAAGTTATATATAAATTCCGTAATGGCAACACTGTATCTGAAAAAAAAAAAAATAAAGAAGGAAATTAAGTTATATATAATTTCCATGATGGCAACACTGTACCTGGAAGAAAAAAAAAATAAAGAAGGAAATTAAGTTATATATAAATTCCGTGATGGCAACACTGTATCTGGAAGAAAAAAATAAATAAAATAAAATAAAGGAAATTAAGTTATATATAAATTCCAAATATTTTTTTTTTATTATTATTATTATTAGGAAATAAATTAAGTTATATATAAATTCCAATTGTTTTTATTTATTAGCCAATGTTGTACTTATAGAAAAAAAAATAAAGAAGGAAATTAAGTTATATATAATTTCCGTGATGGCAACACTGTATCTGAAGACAAAAAAAATAAAGAAGGAAATTAAGTTATATATAATTTCCGTGATGGCAACACTGTATCTGAAAAAAAAAATAAAAAAAAATAAAGGAAATTAAGTTATATATAAATTCCAAATGTTTTTATTTATTTATTTTATTTTTTTATTTATTAGGAAATAAATTAAGTTATATATAAATTCCAATTGTTTTTATTTATTTATTTATTTTATGTTTTTATTTTATTTATTTATTAATTTTATATGTTTTTATTTTATTTATTTATTTATTTATTTATTATTAGGAAATAAATATAGTTATATATAAATTCAAATTGTTTTTATTTACTAGCCAATGTTGTACCTATATAAATAAAAAAAAGAATTAAATAAATATAATTATATATATAAATTTCCATATATATTTATTTACTAGCTGTGTTGTACCTGTATAAAAAAAAATGGAAATAAAGTTATACACACACACATACACACACACACAACACACCTCTTATTCTTATGTACACACACCTCTTATTCTTACATACACACACAACACACCTTATATTCTTACACACACATACACGCCTCTTATTCTTACATACATACATACACGCCTCTTATTCTTACATACACACACCTCTTATTCTTACACACACACATACACACCTCTTATTATAACATACACACACACACACCTCTTATTCTTACACACACACACCTCTTATTCTTACATACATACACAAAACACCTCTTATTCTTACATACATACATACACACCTCTTATTCTTACATACATACATACACGCCTTTTATTCTTACATACATACACATACACACACCTCTTATTCTTATGTACACACATACACCTCTTATTCTTATGTACACACACCTCTTATTCTTACGTACATACACACAACACACACACACCTCTTGTTCTTACACACACACACACATACATACAAACCTTTTATGTATAGGTTGACACATATTAATCACACACACACATACACACACTTCTTATTCTTACACACACAACACACATACACTTACTCATACACACACACACATATACACACACCTTTTATGTATAGGTTGACACATATTAATCACACACACACACTTCTTATTCTTACACACACAACACACTTATTCTTACACATACACACTTCTTATTCTTACACACATACACACCTCTATACACACACCTTTTATGTATAGGTTGACACATATTAATCATACTCTTACACACACATACACACACACACACACACATACATACAAACCTTTTATGTATAGGTTGACACATATTAATCATACACACACACACACCACACCTCTGAATTCATACACACATACACACCTCTTATTCTTACACACACATACACACCTCTTATTCTTACACACACACACCTCTTATTCTTACACACACACATACAACACACCTCTTATTCTTACACACACACACACATACACCACTTATTCTTATACATACAACACACATAAACATACACACCTCTGAATTCTTACACACACACACACACACAAACACACCTCTTATTCACACACACAACACACACACATACAAACACCTTTTATGTATAGGTTGACACATATTAATCATACACACACACACACACACACACACCACACACCACTTATTCTTACACACATACACACATCTTATTTTTACACACACACATCATACACATACACACCTTTTATGTATAGGTTGACACATGTTAACCACACACACATACACACCTCTTATTCTTACACACACACACACCTCTGAATTCTTACACACACACACACATATACACACACACCTTTTATGTATAGGTTGACACATATTAATCACACACACACACATACACACACTTCTTATTCTTACACACACAATACACCTCTGAATTCTTACACACAGACACCCACACACAACACACACCTCTATACACACACCTTTTATGTATAGGTTGACACATATTAATCACACACACACACACACATACACACACACCACTTATTCACACACACACACACATACACACACACCCACACATATACACACACACATACACACCTTTTATGTATAGGTTGACACATGTTAATCATACACACACACATACACACCTCTTACTCTTATACACACACAACACACACCTCTTATTCTTACACACACACACACCACTTATTCTTACACACACACCACTTACTCTTACACACACACACACAACACCTCTATACACACACCTTTTATGTATAGGTTGACACATATTAATCACACACACACATACACACACACCACTTATTCACACACACACCTCTATATACACACACCCATACACACCTCTTAATCATACACACAACACACACCTTTTATTCTCTATACACACACCTTTTATGTATAGGTTGACACATGTTAATCATACGGTCATAAACACCAGTATACACACCTCTATATACACACACACACATACATACACACACCTTTTATGTATAGGTTGACACATATTAATCACACACACACACACACACACACACACACACACACACACATATACACACACCTTTTATGTATAGGTTGACACATATTAATCACACACACACACACACACATACACACCTCTATATACACACACACACACATATACACACACCTTTTATGTATAGGTTGACACATATTAATCATACACACACACACCTCTTATTATTACACACACACACACCTCTTATTCTTACACACACATACACACACCTCTTATTCTTACACACACACACCTCTTAATCATACACACACATACACACCTCTATATACACACCTTTTATGTATAGGTTGACACATGTTAATCATACGGTCATAAACACCAGTATACACACCTCTATATACACACACACACACAACACACACAATACACACACACACACATACACACCTTTTATGTATAGGTTGACACATGTTAATCATTCGGTCATAAACACCGGTATACAGCTGCTTGAAGTTCTCTACAATTTCCTGTTTCTTCTTCCGTCGTGAGTCTTCGTGTTTGTCGACCCGTGCGTCACCCAGCTGTTCCGTCACGTTCTCCAGCTGCTTCTGTAGTTCCGTGATGCGTTCCTTACTGTACCCGACGTCAGACACCAGTTCCTGTGCCACAAAACAGAGGATTATAGGACGCGTTTTGTGGGCGATACAAAATTAACAATGAAAAATGCCACAGAAGAGAAATAAAAATATCGTCTTCGGTGAATAAT
>JAWQEG010004577.1:0-5000 GCA_033782935.1 Petrolisthes cinctipes | reverse complement strand
CGAGACTTGAAGAAATAGAAAATAGGTCAAATTTGAAGAAAAGCTAAAACTTGAAATTAGAATAAAAGATAAGACTCGAAACAAAGAAAAGCTAAAACTCGAAAATTGAATAAAAGGCAAAACTCGAAACTTGAAGAAAAGACAAGACTCGAAACTTGAAAAGATAAAACTTGAAACAAAGAAAAGCTAAAACACGAAATTTGAATAAAAGATATGACTCGAAGCAAAGAAAAGCTAAAACTCGAAACAAAGAAAAGCTAAAACTCGAAGCAAAGAAAAGCTAAAACTCGAAAATTGAAAAAAAGGTAAAACTCGAAGAGAAGCTAAAACTCGAAACTTGAAAATAAAAGGTAAGACTCGAAAATTGAAAAAAAGGTAAAACTCGAAGAGAAGCTAAAACTCGAAACTTGAAATAAAAGGTAATACTCGACTCACATATTCGTCCTTGAGTCTCTGGTAACGTTCGGCTTCCTCCTTCTCCTGTTTGGCTTCTTTCCGTTCGGCCGCTATGCCCTTCTTCTTCTGGTAGGTGAACTGGGTGTCCTCCTCGGCCTTCAGCATCTCGGCCTTGAGGCGGTCGTACTCCTCCTTCAGCGCCCCGGACCTGAAGGTGGTGCAATTCGAGGGTGACCTCTTTTTATTTTTTATTTAATTTCTCTCTCACACACACACACACACACACACAGATACACACACATAATCTCTCTCTCAGACAAATATACACACACACACACACACACACACACAGATACACATACACAATCTCTCTCTCTCTCTCTCACATACACACACACATAATCTCTCTCTCACAGACAAACACACACACACACACAATCTCTCTCTCTCTCATGTCAAGGTGTTTTATTATTCTCTCTCTCTCTCTCTCTCTCTCTCACACACAGACACACACACACATATATAATATCTCTCTCTCTCTGACACACACACACACACACAGATACACACACATATAATCTATCTCTCACACAAATACACACACACACACAGATACACATACACAATCTCTCTCTCTCTCTCACACACATACACACATATATAATCTCTCTCTCACAGACAAACACACACACACACAATATCTCTCTCTCTCTCTCATGTCAAGGTGTTTTATTATTCTCTCTCTCTCTCTCTCACACACAGACACACACACACATATAATCTCTCTCTCTCACACACACACACACACAGATACACACACATATATATATAATCTCTCTCACTCACACACACACACACACAGATACACACACACAATCTCTCTCTCATACAAATACACACACACACAGATACACATACACAATCTCTCTCTCTCTCTCTCTCTCACGCACACACATATATAATCTCTCTCACACAGACAAACACACACACACAATCTCTCTCTCTCTCTTTCTCTCTCTCTCACACACATGTACACAATCTCTCTCTCTCTCTCTCACAAACAAATACCTCTCTCTCTCTTTCACAGACAAATACACACACACACAATCACTCTCTCTCTCTTTCATACACAGACAAATACACACTTACACAATCTCTCTTTCTCTCCCTCTCTCTCACACACACACACACACACACACACACACAATACCCACCCACTAATTTCTTCAAATAACAATGTTCTTTCTTTAGGGTTCTTCATGGCTATGGATTCAACAGCTCCCTGGAACACACACACACACACACACACATATATATAATTTCTCTCACACACACACACAGATACACACACACAATCTCTCTCTCACACAAATACACACACACAGATACACATACACAATCTCTCTCTCTCTCTCTCACAAACACACAATATCTCTCTCTCTCTCACAGACAAATACACAATATCTCTCTCTCTCTCGCAAACGAACACACATATATAATCTCTCTCTCTCTCTCTCTCTCACTGACAAATACACAAACATACACAATCTCTCTCTCTTTCATACACAGACAAATACACACTTACACAATCTCTCTTTCTCTCCCTCTCTCTCTCTCTCTCTCTCACACACACACACACATATATAGTCTCTCTCTCTCTCTCACAGACAAATACACACACACAATCTCTCTCTCTCTCTCTCTCACAGACAAACACACACACATACACAATATCTCTCTCTCTCTCTCTCATACACACACACATATACAACCTCTCTCTCTCACATACACACACACATAATCTCTCTCTCTCACATACACACACACACAATCTCCCTCTCTCTCTCTCTCTCTCTCTCTCTCTCACAATACCTACCCACTAATCTCTTCAAATAATAATGTTCTTTCTTTAGGGTTCTTCATGGCTATGGATTCAACACACATACACACACACACATATATATATAATCTCACACACACACACACACACACACAGATACACACACATAATCTCTCTCACAGACAATTACACACACATACAATCTCTCTCTCACATACACACACACACATAATCTCTCTCTTTCACAGACAAATACACACACACACAATCTCTCTCTCTCACACACACATACACAATCTCTCTCTCTCTCACACACACACACACACACATACAATACCCACCCACTAATTTCTTCAAATAATAATGTTCTTTCTTTAGGGTTCTTCATTGCTATGGATTCAACAGCTCCCTGGAACACAAGGAAGTTTTTACCCTTGGCGTTGATACCTAACTTCTCTAACTCCTTCAGGTATGTCTGGTTACTCACAACCTGAAGAAGGTAAGAAGAAGAAGGTAAGATTAGATTAACCTGAAGAAGGGAAGAAGAAGAAGGTAAGATTAGATTAACCTGAAGAAGGGAAGAAGAAGAAGGTAAGATTAGATTAACCTGAAGAAGGGAAGAAGAAGAAGGTAAGATTAGATTAACCTGAAGAAGGGAAGAAGAAGAAGGTAAGATTAGATTAACCTGAAGAAGGGAAGAAGAAGAAGGTAAGATTAGATTAACCTGAAGAAGGGAAGAAGAAGAAGGTATGATTAGATTAACCTGAAGAAGGGAAGAAGAAGAAGGTAAGATTAGATTAACCTGAAGAAGGTAAGAAGAAGAAGGTAAGATTAGATTAACCTGAAGAAGGGAAGAAGAAGAAGGTAAGATTAGATTAACCTGAAGAAGGTAAGAAGAAGAAGGTAAGATTAGATTAACCTGAAGAAGGTAAGAAGAAGGTAAGATTAGATTAACCTGAAGAAGGGAAGAAGAAGAAGGTAAGATTAGATTAACCTGAAGAAGGGAAGAAGAAGAAGGTAAGATTAGATTAACCTGAAGAAGGGAAGAAGAAGAAGGTAAGATTAGATTAACCTGAAGAAGGGAAGAAGAAGAAGGTAAGATTAGATTAACCTGAAGAAGGGAAGAAGAAGAAGGTAAGATTAGATTAACCTGAAGAAGGGAAGAAGAAGAAGGTAAGATTAGATTAACCTGAAGAAGGGAAGAAGAAGAAGGTAAGATTAGATTAACCTGAAGAAGGGAAGAAGAAGAAGGTATGATTAGATTAACCTGAAGAAGGGAAGAAGAAGAAGGTAAGATTAGATTAACCTGAAGAAGGGAAGAAGAAGAAGGTAAGATTAGATTAACCTGAAGAAGGGAAGAAGAAGAAGGTAAGATTAGATTAACCTGAAGAAGGTAAGAAGAAGAAGGTAAGATTAGATTAACCTGAAGAAGGGAAGAAGAAGAAGGTAAGATTAGATTAACCTGAAGAAGGGAAGAAGAAGGTAATGTAAGGTAGGATTAGATTTAGGGGGTGCGGGAGTAGGGGGACAGCCTTTGGGGGGGCTTAGGGGGGTGCAGAGGGGTTTAGGGGGGTGCAGAGGGGTTTGGGGGTGCAGGAGTAGGGGGACAGGCTTGGGGGTGTGTGCGGGGGGGTTTTGGGGGTGTGGGAGTAGGGGGACAGGCTTTGGGGGGTGCAGGGGGGTTTAGGGAGTAGGGGGACAGACTTGGAGGGGTGCGGGAATAGGGGACAGGCTTTCTACCCCCCCCCCCAAGCCTGTCCCCCTACTCCCGCACCCCCTTAACCTGAAGAAGGAAAGGTAAGGTAAGGTAGGAGTACAATAACCTGAAGAAAGGAAGAAGAAGGTAAGGTAGGATTAGATTAGGCCTAACCTGAAGAAGGAAAGGTAAGGTAGGATTACATTAACCTGAAGAAGGGAAGGTAGGTAGGATTACATTAACCTGAAGAAGGAAAGGAGAAGAAGGTAATGTAAGGTAGGATTACATTATTACATACACACACACATAAAAAAATTAATAATAATAATAATAATAATAAAAATATTAATAATAACAATAATAATACTGAAAATACTACTACTACTACTACTAAAAATAATAATAAAAATAAAAATAATAACAATAAAAGTAAAAACAATAATAATAACAATACTACTACTACTACTACTAACCTCTCCATTAATCTTATGGTCCGATGACGACCCCTGTACCATCCTAGTGAACCTTTTCTCATAATAATAATAATAATAATAATAATAATAATAATAATAAATAATACGGTACTGAAAATAATAACAATAATAATAACAATAATAAAAATAATAAAAATAAATAATACGGTACTGAAAATAATAATAATAATAATACAAATACTAATACCAATAATAATAATAATAATAATAAAAAAAAAAAAAAAAAAAAAATACTACTACTACTACTACTACTAATAAAAATAAAAATAATAAAAATAATACCAACCTCTCCGTTAATCTTATGATCCGATGACGACCCTTGTACCATCCTAGTGAACCTTTTCTCGGCCCCTCCCTCCAGTTCAAACACGGCCGTCACGTGTGCCGACCGTGATATGGGCTGACCGATGGACGCACCGTGGATCAGGTCACTCAGACGTTTCACTCGGAGGCTGGACGTCTTCTCACCCATCACGAACGATATCGCGTCCATGAAGTTAGATTTGCCTGGGGTCGGGACGGAGAAATACGAGTTTTTGTTGTTGTTGTTTTTTAGTATTTAGGGGGGGGGGAG
>JAWQEG010004576.1:25000-37130 GCA_033782935.1 Petrolisthes cinctipes | reverse complement strand
GAATGAAGAATTATTAAGATTGCCAAATGCCACGACGGTTTCCCAACAAACACACACACACACACTTCTTTACAACCTCTCCTTTATATACACAACATTGAAAACAGCAGCTCACTTCACAGCCTCAGACACATCCCAGCTCCTCATTTACGTGTGTGTGTGTGTGTGTGTGTGTGTGTGTGTGTCACCGTCTGCCCTTTACCCATTCCTGCCTGTCTACCTGCCTGCTGTCTGTCTGTTTGTCTATCTGTCTATCTAGTTACCGTCCACCCTTCCTGCCTGCATCTCTGCCTCTCTGCTTCCTCTTGGCTTCCTCTTATGAACTCCTCCTGATCTCTCCACCTTTCCTTCCTCCTTCTCCTTCCTTCCCTCCTTGCCTTCGTTTCTCCTTTACTCCCTCACTCCAGTCTCACCTTTTCCTTCCTTACCTCTCTCTACTCCCTCCATTCCTCGTTCTATCTCTCTTCCCTCCCTCTACTCCTTCCTCTTCCTTTTCTCCTTTTTCTACATCCCCTCCCTGGTAGTTTTTTTCTTTCTCTACTGATCTCCTTCCCTTGGCTTCCTTCTTCATCCCTCTTCTGCTCTCCCTCACCTCACTCCTCCATCTCTCCTCCTCCTTCTCCTCCTCCTCCTCCTCCTTGCACCACACCCACGTCACTCTCCTCCCCAGTCTCATTCTAATTCCTTCACTCTCTCATCTCCTTCATTCTTCCTCCTCCACTCTAAACAATAACAACTCCTTTTCTTTCATTCTCATTCCCTTCCCTCTTCTACCCTCCCCCCCCCTCTCCCTTCATTCGATTTTTCTCCACTCTTTCATTCTATTCCTTCCCCTCTTTCTCCTCTTCAACTCTCACTTTCATTCTCTTCCCTCTTCTCTTCAGTCATATCTTTCATTCTTACCTTTAATCTCAATCCTCACTTGTACTCCCATTCGATCCTCTTCTCCCTCCACAACACTTTCCTATTCCTTTCATCCAAATTACTTTTTTTCTCACTTTTATTCCCTTCCTTAGCATTCTCTACCTTCTCATTTTTTCACACTCATTTCGTTTTCTCATTTTGCCTATTTTAATTTTCCCTCACTAGCTCCTCTTCCTGTCCCCTCTTTCTTCCCATACTAAATCCTCTACCCCCTCCCCCCTCCTCCCTCTCCCACTCCATTTCCCTCGCCCCCTCCACTCCTCTCTCCATCATTCTCCTCCCTCTCCCCCTCCACTCCTCTCTCCATCATTCTCTTTCCTCTCCCCCTCCACTCCTCTCTCCATCATTCTCCTCCCTCTCCCCCTCCACTCCTCTCTCCATCATTCTCCTCCCTTTCCCCCTCCATCCCTCTCTCCATCATTCTCTTTCCTCTCGTTCCTCCCTCACCTTCCAGCCCACTTGCTTCCATTCACCCCCAACCCTCCCCCTCCCCCTCCCTACATTTTTCCCCCATTTAATCACACTGGAATTAGTTGCTCATGTTACCAATCGTGGTATTATAACCAATTAGATTAAAATCCCCTGCATAGCTGCATTGAGACCGTCCCTCCTCCCTCCCCCTCCCCTCCCCTCCCAGCCTCTCCTCATCAACCCCCCTCCCCCCTCCCCTCCCCCCTACTCTTGTGCTCTCTCTCCCAGCCTCTCCTCATCAACTCCCCTCCCCCCTTACTCTTGTGCTCTCTCTCCCATCCCCCCACCCCTCCCCTCCCAACTCCTCCCTCTCTCCTAACCTCTCCTCATCAACTCCCCTCCCCCCTACTCTTGTGCTCTCTCTCTCTCCCATCCCTCCCATCCCTCCCCTCCCCTCTCCCCTCCCCCCTACTCTTGCTTATGCTCTCTCTCCCATCCCTCCCCTCCCCCGTCCCCTCCCAGCCTCTCCTCATCAACTCTCCTCCCCCCCTACTCTTGTGTTCTCTCTCCCACCCCACACCTCTCCCTCTCTCTCCTAACCTCTCCTCATCAACCCCACACTCCTCCCTCTCTCTCCTAACCTCTCTCCTCATCAACCCCACACTCCTCCCTCCCTTCACTGCCATTCTTTCTGTCATCACCTTTCCTTTCCCTCTCACAATTCTCATTCTCATTCTCACAATAATTATCTACTTCTTCCTCCTGCTAGGATTTAGTTCTTCATACAATGTCTTATAGGTATATGTGTGTATTAGGATTTAGTTTTTAATATAGATTGCTTACCAAGGTGTGTGTGTGTGTGTGTGTGTGTGTGTGTGTGTGTATGTGTGTGTGTGTGTGTGTGTGTGTGTGTGTGTGTGTGTGTGGTGGGAGGTATTAAAAGTTATTGGAATGTAAATGATGTACTCCTTCAATGAAAACCACCAAGTAAAAAAACAAAAAACATGTCGATTTAATTTCTTTGGTTAATTTTTCATTGGCAGCATTGACCGACCACTCATTGCTGAACTGCCGGTGCCCCAAGAGACGACCCAGGCCGTATGAGTCTCAGTGAAGAGCAGCACAAACTAGGGTTATCAAAGCTGAGAGAATATCTATAATGCATATCAAGAATGAGAGAATACCTGGAGTGCATTTTTTCTATACATCCTGGTAAAAATACATCAATTCACTTCTAAGTTTGGCGCAGTGTTTATAAGATGAGGAGAAGTACCTATTTATGTAATTTATTGATGTAATTTGTCTTGGATTGCATTACATTTACCGAAAAAGGCAAGAAAGTAAATGAAGAATTCGTTACATTATCGCCAAGTTTTATAAATAATTAATGGAGTATAGAGAAGGGTGACAAGCCATAGCTATATAGATTCAAGACCGCAGAACCTCCCCTCTTCAGATTTGGTCTTTTGTGTGATTATCTTACTTAATTAAGAGATGTATTAATTGTTTGTAGGTGAGCTGTAGGCTACTGTTTACTCCAGTCCGATTCCCTGAACACATAATAAGAACCACTATAATCGAAAAGGATACATCTACTTCCACAAATCAATTAAGGGAATAATATACTTTTGATAAGACTGGAATGCCTTGCTTCCTCCAAAGTATACCAGGAAACAGACCCACATGAAGGAAAACAACGGTATGATGTTGCCTGGAATAGTTTGGAGGAATCATTTGCTCCAGATTTACCACCCAAAACAATGTGCTATATACCCCCTTAATTAACCTCCAAGCATTGCAAGTGTTACTGCAATAGACTAATGTACACTACAGCGAATTGCACCTATAGACATGACAAATTGATAACTCCTCCTCAATTATATGAACCTTATGGAAACTCTTGCCAAACACTACCACCCACCAAACTCTATATAAAGAAATCTGTTGTAGTGATAATAGCATTGTGTGTCTGTATATATAAATTAAAGATATATAAAACCCATCATGAAAGAAGAGAAGTATAGCAGAGTTGTACACCAAAAACCATCGAACTCATATATAACTGCATAATAATCTGAATAACATAAATTCACTAAGAAAGTTAAACTCTATCTGTGAGTCGAGCCATGCATGCAGCCGTCCCATGGGTAAATGAAGAAAAAATATTATGCCCACCAAGATCTTTGTGTGCAATGAACTGATCCCTCACAGTAAACTATCGACAAGCAGCAACACCCTTTCTCTCCTTCCCTGTACACCAGTTAACCCATATCTGCAGTCTTATATACACGCAACTGGAACACTGTAGAATACTCCTATCTTAATCCAAGCGAGCAAGTACCCTGAATTTTTCCTTCCTACATAAGAATATAAAATAAAATCACACATGGTAGAGAGAGTCAAGGTGAGTGAGTGAGTGAGTGATTGATTGAAAGCAGAGGATATAAGGGACAAAATTGTATAAGGAATGGGAAGCAAAGATACCCAATGCTTCTTGCCATCTGTTATCCCTTCTCCTTCGTTCCCTCTCATTAGCTTCTCCCTCTCATCACACATACATCTCTCACCAACACGTCCCTCTCATGCAACACTCCCTCCCCTCATTACTCCCTCACACTATAGAACTGTCTCATTCCTTCTTCCCCTCACTTCCCCTCCCTCCCCATCCACCTCTTCAAGTGTCTCCACCACCCCTTCCCTCCTTCCTACTTTCTCCTCATCCTCTCTTTCTCCTCGTCCATCCTCAATCCTCGTCCTCATTCTCCCTCCCAACCCCCCCTTACATTACACTCCTTCTCCACCCCCCACCCCTCGAAACCCCCCCAACCCCTCTTTCTCCTCCTCCTCCTCCTCCTCCTCGCGCCTTCTCCTTCCTCCCTCCCTCCCCCCCACCCCCCGTCGCCCCCTCCCCCCAAGAGTGGCCCCTCATTATCAGGAGATCAAGTGGTCGGGGCGCCTCAGAGCTCAAGCTAACAAGTCCTTCACTTTTATTCCACAAACCATAATTACTAGTTTTAAGCCCCCCTTACTCCCCCCCCCCTTCTCTCTCTCTCTCTCTCTCTCTCTCTCTCTCTCTCTCTCTCTCTCTCTCTCTCTCTCTACCCCCGCCATCCTGATTCCCTCATGTCTCTCTCTCTCTCTCTCTCTACCCCCGCCATCCTGATTCCCTCATGTGTCTCTCTCCTCCTTCTGACCCCCGCACCCCCACCCCCACCCCTCCTCCTTTATACTTGGTCTGGGTCGCTTATGTCCTCCTCTCTCTCAGCAGCCCTTCCTCCTCCCCTTCCTCCTCCCCTTTCCTTCTTCCCCTCTCCTCCCTTCCCTTGCCCCATACCTCTCCCTTCCTCCCCCTCCACGTTCTTCCTTTCTCCCCATTCCCTTTTCTCTTCCCCTTCCCTCACTTCCCTTGTCCCCTTCTCCTCCCCTCTTCCCTATCCTTGCCTCATTCCTACTTTCTAATATTTTTATTCCACATCCTGATTCTTTTTTCTTCCTTCTATCCTCATTTTCAACCCCCCACCCCCATCCCGCTATTTCTCATCGACCCCTCCCCACCACCACCACCACCACCACCACTATTAGCTTCTCTCCTCTTCCCCACTACCAAGACCCCCCACCAAGCTTGTGATCCTCCACCATCACCTCCACCTCACCCATGCATCCACAACTCAACCCCAAATGTCTCTGGTTTCTCTGACCCTTCTTCCCTTCACACACACACACACCTATAAGACTTGTACTTTCTCTTGTTCCTACTTACACCATCATTACACCACACCATACCATCACATTCTCTAGCCCCCCACACCATCACCACACCATACCACACCACACCATCACCATACCATCATATTCTCTAGCCCCCCACACCATTATCACACCATCACCACACCATACCATACCATCACATTCTCTAGCCCCTCACACCATCACCACCCCACACCACACCACACCATCACATTCTCTAGCCCCCCACACCATCACCACACCACACCACACCATCACCACACTACACCACCACAATCACTGGCTTCCCTTGACCCAACACTCCAACTCGTCTGCACCTTCCTTTCCTTCGTCACTCATTTCTTTTCTTTAATTAACTCCCTGTTCCCTATATAATTATGTCTCTCCTTCTACCTCCTATATATTCCTCCTATGCATTCTCCTTTCCACCTCTTTCTTTATCCTCTTCCTCCATTCCTCTCTTCCTTTGCTTGTCCCCATTTCATCTCATTTCATTCTTCCTACCCCCTACCCCCCCCACCCCCCACCACCACGACGAGCGACCACTTCTCCCCCTCTACTCTCCCTCCCTCCCTCCCTTCCCCTGGTCTTAACCCCCTCGTCCCTAACCTAACTCTCACATAAGTATTTCCCCCCCTCCCATCACTACTCCTCCTCCTCCCCCCTCTATTATCTCCCCCCACCACAACCTACCCCTCTCTTCCCCCCCCCCCTTTATCCGACACCCCACCCCCTCCCTCATCTCTCCTGTTCCCCAGTGCTTATTCTCTCCCCCCCCACCCCCACCCCCTCCTCCTCCTCCCCCCCCTACTCCTAACTCTCTCATAAGTATCTCCCTCTACCCTTCGTCCCTCCCCTCCCTTCCCACCCTCACCATTCTCCCTTATTTCTTTCTCTCATTTTTATACTCACACACACACACACACATACACTCTCTCTCTCTCTCTCTCTCTCTCTCTCTCTCTCTCTCTCTCTCTCTCTCTCTCTCCCTTATTTCTTCCTCTCATTTCTATATTCACACACACACACACACACACACTCTCTCTCTCTCTCTCTCTCTCTCTCTCTCTCTCTCTCTCTCTCTCTCTGCATACCCCCCCCACCCCTACCCCTACCCCTACCCCTCTATCTATACGCTAGCAACTGGCCATAAAAAAAATCCCAGGTTCTTTATTGTTTTTTCTTTTTTAGTTTTAATCGGTCATTTTTCCCCAATTATTCTTTTGCTGGCGATGCAGACTTTATTCTCAACGCTGGAGTTTTTTCCCAATCTCTTCCCCGCTTTCTTTTCCCCTCTCATTTTTTTCATTTTTTATTTTTTTATTTTTTTTATTTTTTTTCCTTCGTGTGGGGTGGTGCTGGAATGTAAAGTCCCCCTGAACTCAACCCCCTTAACCCCCAACCAACCTCGTTTTTCACTCACTCACCCCCCCCCGCACCCCACCCCCTATTTTAGACTCCCATACACACACAAAAACTCCCACTATATATACCATCCCTCTTTTCAACCCTTCCTCATCCCTCGTGTTCTCCATTTCTCATTCATTCACACCCTTCTTCTTTTTCCTATCATTTCATTCTTCGTGTTTTCCTATTTTGGTCCTTATCCCCATGTAACCCTTTCTTCTTCCCTCAATCCCTCGTGTTCTCCAGTTCTCATTCACACCCTTCCTCTTTTTCCTATCATTTTATTGTTCGTGTTTTCCTATTTTGGTCTTTTTATCCCCATGTAACCCTTTCTTCTTCCCTCAATTGTTACCCCTCTCACTTTCACTTCTCCTATAATCCCCCCTCCCCTTCTCCCTTCCCTCTCTTCCTTGTCCTTTTAGTTTATTCCCCCTTTCCCTTTCTTCCCTTTGTCCATCCCCTCAGTTTCCCCCCATCCTTCACCCACATCTCCAACCCTCTTCTTCTTCTTCTTCTTCTTCTTCTTCTTCTTCTTCTTGTCTATTTTTAAGTCTTTGTGGAAATTTCTCTATATAGCGTATTGGCAGAGCTAATATTTCAGCCCATTACAAATAATTTTTATCTTTATTCTATTTTTGTAAACCGAGTAATTTTATTCCAATCACACGCAACAAACATTCACATCCTACTTACTAATGCACACACACACACACACACACACACACACACACACACACACACACACACACACACACACACACACACACACACACACACACACACACACACACACACTCTTATTTCCACATTCTTATTCTACACACACACATTATTATCTATGGCCACACTATCATTATTCTCATTAATACCATCATCATCATCCACATTATCTATATTCACAGGCACACTATCAAGCACCTACACTCTCAACAATCCATCCACAATCACATCCAGACCTTCACCACCCACTCTCGCTACCTGGCCATTCATACCTATAGACGTTCCCTTCCCCGACTTCCCACATGCACCCACAACTTCCCCAGTCAACCATTCTCACTCTCATCTATACCCTTCCCTCCTACACTCGAGCACGTAAATTGGGGACCACGTGCTTAGGTCTTTTATTATGTCATCTGAGCTATAGTAACGCTGTGTGGGGAAGGTGTCATTGTAGGCGAAAGATTGTATCATGTCGCTCTCTACTATGTTCCATGCACCTACTCTGCTGATTCCTCCCCAATCAATGTTACCAGCTCAAATAACAAACATTGCAGTATGTGGTCCCGAATTTACGAGATCGAGTGTACATGTTTCCCCTCACCGAGTACTCACATTTACATCCACACACTCACACCCACACTCATACCCACACTCACATCTACACCCTTCCCTCTCACACCCACAACATCCCCACCCACACCACCGTCACTCACATCTCCTCTACCCTTATCACTGACACCCACATCAACACCCACAACCAACCACACTCACACTTACACCCTGCCCAATCACGCCCACATCAGTACCCACACTCGCTTCTATACCCACACCCCCACCACTGATATTCCAGGATCAACCCTTAACTTGCCATTATTCTTCATCAGATCCAAAGTTGGTGTGTGTAGTGAACCCTGATTATTGTATTGGGTACGATGCATGTAATGGGTACGAACCAACACAGACAGAGGCAAAGAAAGGAAGGAAGGAAGGGGTCACCACTCCCACACACACACAGGCTGGAAGTGGAGAGGAGGAGGAGGCCAAGTTGTACCCCATACACTTAATTTTTTCGTATCACACCAGGTATACGTGTAAGATAATATAAGTGATATTCATACGGGAAAACTTACTTGGAAACACCGAGTACTTAAACAGACGCTCAAAAAAATCACAATAACACACACGAATATTCATAATAAAACACACGAAAATCTTCAGAGCAACCAAGAAGAAATGTGGGTAGGTACTCACCGACGGGCAGGGGCTTAGGACTGGTTTCGGGATCCCTGACCAATGGGATGGGCGACTGACGGCTGGGTGAGTCGCCATTGGTAAGGTGGGCAGGCTGGGGGTCCCTCACTGTGCCCTCCTCTGGTCGCCCATTGGTCCGCTCGGCGCTGCCCTCACGCTGCCACAAAATAACCTCAGTTAGTTAATTAAGGGGGTACTTCACTTTTGTTACACTAGAGTACCATCATTCCTCCAAAGTATGCCAGGAAACAGGACCAGGTAAACAAAATTATAATGGTGTTTTGTTGCCTGGAATAGTTTGGAGGAATCAGTTGCTCCAGCTTTACCAACACTGTACTTCCCTCTTAACACCAACACACAACTACCATACAATTGTTATATTATAAAGAGATTTTATTTTGTTTCTTTCACAACATACCATCAGTCAGACACCAAAACACATGTACAGTCACGAGACATAATAGATATCCAGATCTTGTGGAAGGTTCGAATAATTTAATTTTAACTCATAACAACGCTTATCCTGTCTCACACTTGCTAACAAGCTATGCGAAGCAGATCTGGATACTAATTATGATTCGTGACTGTACCATGCAAGTATTATAAATAAAAAAAAAAAAAATATTAAATTTCTTTCACAGCACATCCTGCTTCAGACTATAAAAAAACAAGAAGCACACAAGTTTTTGTTAACAAGAATTTTGATTATATGTCTTTGCATTGCATCCTTACCTAGACTTATTTGCCTTTTAAACTATGTACACAGTACACTTTTGCATTATTGTTAGAGCTATTGATGATGATATTAATGCAAAATAATAATAATAATAATAATATTAATAATAATAATAATAATAATAATAATAATAATAATAATAATAATAATAATAATAATAATAATAATAATAATAATAATTATTATTATTATTATTATTATTATTATTATTATTATTATTATCATCATCATTAATTTTAATATTCTCATAAGATACATTTGCATATTTTCCTTCTAATCATGTCTGTGTTTCTTATATATATATATTTTTTTTTCTATATTGATGAAGATGAGGACTAGAGAATCTATGTCACATATCATCATCTTCACCAACCAACCAACCAACCAACCCATAGGAAGGTATTGCCACTATGTTATCCCAATAAACCTACTGTTACTCTCTGCTTCCCTTTATGGTACAGCTACAATCAAATATCCACCAACACTTTCCTTTCATCGTGCAAATAAATCAGTATCATATCAGAATATAATCATACAACACCTTACGTCAACTCAACCCCCTCAATTATTATTATGAGGTGCTGCAAAATCATACACGTGTTGTTCTTTATTACCAAGATATTTACTACGATGGAAGGAAAATGTTGGTGGATATTTGATCGTGGCTGTACCTATCATTAAACACAGCAGAAACAAAGCCTCATCACTCTCAGGGCAGGGGTAAGGGAAGGGTATAGGGGCGGTGGGATTAAGGTCCGTAATCCTAATCAAACCTAAAGAACTATAGGGATATTGTCCAATGTATTTAGGCCCATAGTTCATAATCATTTGGTCTACAGAACACAACAATACTGAGCCCAGCACCGTAATTAGAAATACCACAACATTATCTCATTCACTCAGCATCATACCATCATTCAGGAATACGGCTATAAGGTTTGTGGTGGGATAAGAAAGATGTATAGGGATGGGGAGAGGAGGACAGCGAAGGAAGTGAGAGTAGAGAAAGGAAAAGAAGGGAAGGAAGTAGCCAGGGGAAGAGACCAGGACAGTGGGAGTAGAAGGGATGGTGGACAGGTGTTTAGGGGGAAGAGGAAGACAGCGAGGAAAGTGAGAGTAGAGAAAGTGGAAAAAAAGGGATGGAATGAAGGGAGAGGGAGAGACCAGGACAGTGGGAGTAGAAGGGAGAGGGTCAGAGGAGGGGGAGGAGGAGGACAGTGAGGAAAGTGAGAGTAGAGAAAGTAAAAAAAAAGGGATGGAATGAAGGGGAAGGGAGAGACCAGGACAGTGGGAGTAAAAGGGAGGGGGAGAGTGGATGTGGTGGTGAGTGAGGGAGTGTTCGCCCATTAAGCCTTTCCCACTAACACCCTTTATAAGAAAAGGGTGTAAGTGTAGGTTGTGAATAGGGTTGTGAATGGGGAAGTGGACCTGACGTGAGTAAGGGTGTATGCTGGTGTGGGTGGTGTATGTAAGCTGAAGGTGTGGGTGTGAGAGGTGATGTGGGTGGTGTAGATTGAAGGTGTGGGTGTAATAGGTGGTGTGGGTGTTGTAGACTGAAGGTGTGGGTGTAATAGGTGGTGTGGGTGTTGCAGACTGAAGGTGTGGGTGTGATAGGTGGTGTGGGTGGTGTAGACTGAAGGCGTGGGTGTAATAGGTGGTGTGGGTGTTGTAGACTGAAGGTGTGGGTGTGATAGGTGGTGTGGGTGTTGTAGACTGAAGGAGTGGGTGTGATAGGTGGTGGGTGGTGTATATAGACTGAAGGAGTGGGTGTGATAGGTGGTGTGAGTGTTGTAGACTGAAGGCGTGGGTGTAATAGGTGGTGTGGGTGGTGTAGACTGAAGGAGTGGGTGTAATAGGTGGTGTGGGTGGTGTAGACTGAAGGAGTGGGTGTAATAGGTGGTGTGGGTGGTGTATATAGACTGAAGGTGTGGGTGTGATAGGTGGTGTGGGTGGGTGGTGTAGATTGAAGGCGTGGGTGTGAAAGGTGGTGTGGGTGATGTAGACTGAAGGCGTGGGTGTAATAGATGGTGTAAGTGATGTAGATTGAAGGCGTGGGTGTGAGAGGTAATGAGGGTGGCGTAGACTGAAGGCGTGGGTGTGAGAGGTGGTGGGTGGTGTATATAGACTGAAGGTGTGGGTGTGATAGGTGGTGTGGGTGTTGTAGACTGAAGGTGTAGGTGTGATAGGTTGTGTGGGTGTTGTAGACTGAAGGAGTGGGTGTGATAGGTGGTGTGGGTGGTGTAGACTGAAGGAGTGGGTGTGATAGGTGGTGTGGGTGGTGTATATAGACTGAAGGTGTGGGTGTGATAGGTGGTGTGGGTGGTGTATATAGACTGAAGGTGTGGGTGTGATAGATGGTGTGGGTGGTGTAGACTGAAGGTGTGGGTGTGAGAGGTGGTGTGGGTGGTGTATATAGATTGAAGGCGTGGGTGTAATAGATCGTGTGGGTGGTGTAGACTGAACGCGTGGGTGTCAGAGGTAATGAGGGTCCATGGTGGTGTGATGGTATTGATGGTGTTGGTAAGGGGGGGGTGAGGGTGTGATTGTGGACGGAAGTGAACCGGATGAAAACTCACTTATATTGAGTACTTTGAGACACAATATGCTTCGTTAAGAATATTACAGGACTAAACTACCTACAAATTGCCGACAATATTATTACCTATTAACCTCCTCACGCTCGGGCCATCACACGTATATATCATCTCCTTTAAAGTATTATATTCCATTTCCTTAATTAATTACAAACATTATTTATCTATGTTGCTTTGTAGTCTCGGTATGTGGCAATCTTTCGGACGTTGCAATCCTGAACGAAAAGACTCGAAATTGTTAAGTGCTAAGGATGTCAGAAGAAAAATTATTTAATCCATTGTTATTAATAATTATAATAATAATAACTAATATCAATAAAAGCTAAAAATAGCAGTGGTA
>JAWQEG010004576.1:0-20000 GCA_033782935.1 Petrolisthes cinctipes | reverse complement strand
CAAACCACTTCATTATTCCTCCTCCCTATTTCAACCTTTCTGAGTGCCAGTGTCGATGGCTACTTTTAATTTCGACTAAATACAGGAGAGTTTATTGTGCAAGAGTATTTCCTCCGAATAATGAAGGTTAGAAAGTATCTCTGTCAATAATTTCCTTAGCAATGACATCGTCCATTTTGTATCGGGGAAAATTGTAGGTTATTTTAATTACCTGGGGAAAATCCACTGTGATTCGATGGGCAAAATTTCTACCTTTCTACACCACCTCCGTACTCCACGCATCCTCTTCCTTCCATCTCCCTACATAATATTCCATGTGCATTTATTTACCCATATACCACAGTGAAACATCTATGAGTCAGGGAAACGTTTTACTGTGTATGTGTGTGTGTGTGTGTGTGTGTGTGAGAGAGAGAGAGAGAGAGAGAGAGAGAGAGAGAGAGAGAGAGAGAGAGAGTATACATGTGTGAACGAGTGTGTGTGTATGTGTGTGTGTGTATGTGTGTGCTTGAGTGTGTGTGTGTGTAACTAACGTGTTGAGACAGGTGTGAGTGAGTCTGGCACCGAGGTCAGATTATCATGAGCCATAGGGGAGAGAGAGGGGAGGGGGGCAGGGAGAGGGGGTTGACGCGCCCTCCATGGGACCACACCACCAGTAGTTGGAGAAAGTAACTATATCTATACTCTGGCTATTTACAACTATATACCCTATGAATTATTCTGTATAACTTTATCAATATTTTTGTCTACCTATATATACTACTGCACTATAAACTGTCGTGAATAACTTTATCTATGTATACTTTTCCCTCTTTACTGCTGAACTACATATTGCTCTAAAAGTTTACCCTCCACTGTTATTATTTCTCATTTTTTTTTTTTTTTTTAAGTTTTCATTAAGGGTACTAGTCTACATGCGATGAGGCAAATTGTAGGTTACTGATTCCCCCAAACTGTACCACAAATGAAACCCTCTACACCATACCGAGTCAGTGTGCTTGGAGGAATGAAGAGCCTCCAATTTCGTCGACAATAATTATCAACGTATCTGGCTGCCTTAACCCGGAGGACATAATCGAGGACTTAATTAAAGGACCCAATGATGTAAAGAGGAATAATTGAATGTTAGTGAGTCCTTCAAACATTGCCACGAAACACTACCTATATTAGAGGAGTTTGTTAGTGAGTCCTTGAAACATTGCCACGAAACACCACCTATATTAGAGGAGTTTGTTAGTGAGTCCTTGAAACATTGCCACGAAACACCACCTATATTAGAGGAGTTTGTTAGTGAGTCCTTCAAACATTGCCACAAAACACCACCTATATTAGAGGAGTTTGTTTCATGGCATTATAATCGGGAGGAATCAGAAGCCACCACGATTCATACACGTTCACAGTGTCCTTAATTATGGGGGTAGGTAATACACTTTTGTTACATTGGAGTGTCTGGATTCCCCCAACGTATGCCAAGAAACAAGACCAGATGAACGAAAATAATGGTGCCCTATTTTACCTGGAAAAGTTTGGAGGAATCATTTGCTCCAGATTTACCAAAAGTGTATGACCCCCTTAAAGCATTCAGCAAGAAGAGAGAGGGGAAAGTTCTTGGCTTCTCCTTCCTTTATGATTCACACCTTCTTCAGTTCCAAGCCGCACCTCACCATGTCATTCTCAGTTTGACAGCGACAAGCGAGTTTAGAATTTTACTCTGATTAAGGGGAGATTCTCTTATCGATGAATTGGAAGGCTACTGATTCCTCCTAACCATGCCACGAAACTGAAGATCCCCTATTAGCATCTATTTCCTGGTAGAGTTTGTAGGAATTAGTAGCACTCCAATTGCTAAAAAGAGAATCTCCCCTTAACGTTAACCAAACTACAGGTAAACAAACTCTCATGGTCACAGTTGTAGACGATATCACATAATAAATATCTCTCTGTGTACGACAAACTATATTAGTGTCATTTACTCTGGATAATTCAAAATGCTACTTGTACTTGTTGTCTCTTGATAATTCAAAATCCTACTTGTACTTGTTGTCTCTTGATAATTCAAAATCCTACTTGTACTTGTCTCTGGATAATTCAAAATGCTACTTGTTCTTGTCTCTAGATAATTGAAAATCCTACTTGTACTTGTCTCTGGATAATGCAAAATGCTACTTATACTTGTCTCTTTGGTCCCCCCCTCCCCTTTAGGTATAGGCGTTTGGTTTACATTATTTGGTGTATTTTAAGCATTTTTTTGTTTGCCCTAATCTTTCGTAGTTTAATACACACACCAGTTTTTAGTGAGGATGAACAGGTAAGCAGCTCGTAAACATAAACTTTCGATCTCCTCTACCACGGGAAAATACAACGACCGCTGAGTACAAGGAACGTAGGACTGCTGTATAATGAACATACTGCATAATGAACATATTGCACAATGAACATACTGTACAATGAATATACTGCACAATGAACGTACTACACAATGAACATACTGCACAATGAACATACTGCACAATGAACATACTGCATAATGAACATACTGCACAATGAACATACTGTATAATGAACATACTGCACAATGAACATACTGCACAATGAATATACTGCACAATGAACATACTGCACAATGAACATACTGTATAATGAACATACTGCACAATGAACATACTGCACAATGAACATACTGCACAATGAACATACTGCACAATGAATATACTGCACAATGAACATACTGTATAATGAACATACTACACAATGAACATACAACACAATGAACATACTGCACAATGAACATACTGCACAATGAATATACTGCACAATGAATATACTGCATAATGAATGTGAACTAAGACACTTATCTAATATGGTATGTACAAAGAACGTCAATACCAAGACTGTAATAATAAGAATAAATATGACATCAGATTAGGGTTTATCTCACTCACTGATACTGACAACACAACAGCAGCCTACGTCTCAAGGGTGCCATGATGTGCTGTAAGGAAAACTGGAGACTGCTTCTGATTCCTCCATGAAAACTATGACACACCTCAGACCATTCACCCAGACTTAAGGGACCCAAGTGATGTAGTCAGAGAGAGAGAGAGAGAGAGAGAGAGAGAGAGAGAGAGAGAGAGAGAGAGAGAGAGAGAGAGAGTATACGTGTGTGAACCAGTGTGTGTGTGTGTGTATGTGTGTATGTGTGCGAGTCCTCCAAACATTGCCACGAAACACCACCTACATTGAAGGAGCTTGTTTGTTTTGTGGCATAGTCAGGAGTAATCAGAAGCCACCAAGTCTCACACATGATCACAGGGTCCTAAATTAAGGGGAGGATACAGTGTTGGTAAATCCGGAGAAAATTATTCCTCCAAACTATACCAAGCACCACCAGGCCACCATTATTTTTGTTCCTCTGGTGCTGTTTTCTGGCATACTTTGGAGGAATCAAGGTGCTCCAATGAACCACAAGTATACTCTTCCATTTACGTTTGTTTAAGTGAATAACTCCCAGTATGCCCAACACATACCTACAGTATAACACTATAATAACACTTTACCTGTGTGGAAGTAGTAGGCCTATTAACAAAATAAATGAATAAAAAATCATACTACCTAATAATGCCTAAATGTCTAACCTAACAATTCTTTATATTTACTTTTACAGAAGAAATAAAAAAAGGCAAGAAGTCACAAACACAGGATCATACCACCTTAATATCCACAAACACAACATTTACATTAATATCCACAAACACAACATTTACATTAATATCCACAAACACAACACTTACATTAATATCCACAACCCAACATTTACATTAATAATATCCACAAACACAACATTTACATTAATATCCACAAACACAACATTTACATTAATATCCACAAACACAACATTTACATTAATATCCACAAACACAACATTTACATTAATATCCACAAACACAACACTTACATTAATATCCACACACACAACATTTACATTAATTAATATCTACAAACACAACATTTACCTAAATATCCACAAACACAACACTTACATTAATATCCACAAACACATCATTTACATTAATATCCACAAACACATCATTTACATTAATATCCACAAACACAACATTTACTTTAATATCCACAAACACAACATTTACCTAAATATCCACATACAACTGCTGCCCTACATGACGACTACACCTAGATATAGATTATTATTATTATCATCCCAATAGATTATCATTATCGTCTCAGCGAAGAGAGTGTGTCAAGTCAGAGATAAAAACAGAGTCTCCATTTGATAGATAACATTAGAGTGAGGAGGAGTGAGGAGGATGAAGACAGAATGATCATGTTGGTTACCCGGGTATTGTAAATATTCCTTACTTGTCTGCATGTGTGTGTGTCTCTCTACCTCACTTTTGACATAATTATTGCTGAGTGGGAGGATGAGGTATGGAAGACTGAATGAACTTATCTATTATGCAAGTAGTCTGGGTAAAAGAAGGCTCAGGCTCATCTCAGGCTGTGTAAATATATCTTGGTTAAATTGTTATTGATTTGTGTATTCAATTTTGTATGTGTGTCAGTGGTAGTACGAAGTCAACATTTCATTCGTATGGTGACGTTAGGATTGGCTCCACTTGGCCAAATTTTTACGTAGGGTGATAAATATTATATGAAATTAATAAATGTGTGTGTGTATTTTTTTTTTGTTTTTTTTAGTATTACAAGTGTGGTAGTGGTGACAGGTGTGGTAGTGGTGACAGGTGTGGTAGTGGTGACAGGTGTGGTGGTGGTGACAGGTGTGGTAGTGGTGATAGGTGTGGTAGTGGTGACAGGTGTGGTAGTGGTGACAGGTGTAAAAGTTGTGACAGGTGTGAAAGTGGTGACAGGTGTGAAAGTGGTGACAGGTGTGGTAGTGGTGACAGGTGTGAAAGTGGTGACAGGTGTGGTAGTGGTGACAGGTGTGGTAGTGGTGACAGGTGTGGTAGTGGTGACAGGTGTGGTAGTGGTGACAGGTGTGGTAGTGGTGACAGGTGTGGTAGTGGTGACAGGTGTGAAAGTGGTGACAGGTGTGGTAGTGGTGACAAGTGTGAAAGTGGTGACAGGTGTGAAAGTGGTAACAGGTGTGAAAGTGGTGACAGGTGTGGTAGTGGTGACAGGTGTGGTGTGGATGGTCAAAGGTGTAAGTGGGTAACAGTGTGGTGGTGGTGATGGTGATGGTGATGACGGCTGTAGTGGTGGTAGTGGTGATAGATGAGACAGAGTGGAAGTGGTGACAGGTGTGGTGGTGCTAGTGACAGGTGTGGCGTTGGTGACAAACACAATGTGAGACAAAGGTGAGGGAACTAGCGACAGATGTAGTGGTGATAGTGGTGACAGATGTGTGGACTGTGGTGGTGGTGGTGACAGTTGTGGTGACGATGCTTACATGTGTGGTGACTATGTTTACAGGTGTATTGATGGTGTGGTGACAAGTGTGATGACAATACTTACGGGTGTGTTGTGGTGGTGATGATAAATGCAAAAATAACATATAGGTTCACTTGAAGATGCCATACAAAAAAAAAAAAAGTTAATAGTTACTTCACCCACCAACACGTCCCTCTCACCTACCCTTTCATTCCCTTCCAAACTCCCTTCCCTCTCTATCCTTACACTCCATTCTCTTCCATTACCTTCCCTTCCAATCCCCTACCTTTTCCCCCTTCCCCCACTTCCAATTCTATATCCTCCCCCACCCTTTCCTTCCCTTCCCATTCCCTCTCATTCATTCCCCATATCCTCCCTTCCCATACCCCTTCTTACATTCCCCTCCCCTCCCCTCTCCTCTCCCCTCTTCCATTCCCATATCCTCTCCTCTCCTCTCCCCTCTTCCATTCCCATATCCTCCCTTCCCCTCTCCCCTCTTCCATTCCCATATCCTCCCCTCTCCTCTCCCCTCTTCCATTCCCATATCCTCCCTTCCCCTCTCCCCTCTTCCATTCCCATATCCTCCCCTCTCCTCTCCCCTCTTTCATTCCCATATCCTCTCCTCCCCTCCCCTCCAGTCCCTCTCCTCCCCACACCCTCCTGGCGACAACATTTTCCGAGACACATTCCCCTCGGGGTTTAGCGCACTAACTGAATTACCAGATTAGGTTCTAGTGTACTGAGCAGTGAGTCGCCTTCACTCACATCCAGGGTACATACATACATACAAACTGTACATACATACATACATACACTCGCCAAACAATGAAGCTGTATACCATAACGGGAGGCCAAGGTAGACAGACAGATTAGGGCAACTCTCTTAGTAAAAAAAAAACCATGTAATTGGGAGTCACAAATAATGATATATAGGGGGAGTGACTTCTGTTTTGTAATATATATGGGGGACTCACTATACTCGTTAGACCAAAAAGAATTGCCAAGTAACATCTAAGTTGTATGAAATGTTCAGATATAATTATACAGTAGTTCCCTGTCTGTGTATTTACGTCTCATGCCAGGAGTTGTGAACCAGGCAGGACCCTCAACTCATACATGCATCCAGAGAACTTAGTAACTCTAGTGAGGGATTCTTAGGGAGGGAGTCGAGGGATGATGGACACGATCAGGAGTCAGTAAGAATCGATATTCCAGCCTCATATTACTTGGGGAGGATTGGCAATGCCTTCTATCTCATCGTTTCTGATAAAATTAAGCAAGTTATAGTTAAACTCTATATGATTGCTTAGTTTCTGTTTTCCTAGAGTTTTTTTTTTTTCAACTTTCCAATACAAATATATAGTGAAATTACTGTGGGCATTACTGAATATTATAATTTCGACTACAAAGTTCAAAAATCAGATTTAATCAAGGAACTGCTTAATTTACCACGTGGAATCGTGCAACAACACAACAACAATGTGGTCAGAGCCAAGCCACAACATAGACAAACCATTATGAAGATGTAAAAGGCACAGGCACATACCACATACTAATGTTACGTCACCCACCCTGTCCTTCCTTCCTTCCAAAGCTCAGTACTGGTATACTATCAAAATCTAATGTAGTCTATATACATTAGATGATACGCGAATACGTTCCATTGTATCTGTGTACATATGCAGATAAATGTTTGTTCTTGACCACATTGTTGAAGGTAATACAAACCCAGCTAGGGAAATTTACCAGTATTATATAACACCACATCTTCAAGACATGCTTAGTGTAATATCGGTACTAACACAAACTGAAGGTGGGTGATGCATAACTACTGGCAACGACTGTACACATATATAATTATACCGCTATGGAGAGACTTGAAGCAGGGGGGGACAATAATTATCTGGATTATCACTGTGGAGGGTCATGGTGGTGGTGGTGGTGGTGGGGAGGGGAAGGGGACACTGGTTGGTTAATTAATACAGCAAGGAGGTCCATTCTAAGTACCATTAACGGTGAAGAAATTAATGGCCAGTGGTGTGAGGACTACCCTGTGATACCCCTCCTCCCCTTTCCCCCTTTCCCCACCCATCCCCTGTGATACCCTCCCCCCCTTCCCCACCATCCCCATCCATTCCCTGTGATCCTCCCCCCTTCCCCACCCTCCCCACCCATCCCCTGTGATCCTCCCCCCTTCCCCACCCATCCCCTGAAGTAATGGTGAGGGAGGGATGGTGATGTGGTGTGGAATGAATGGTGTGGTTTATCTTTGGTGGTGGTGTGGTGTGGTGTGGTGATGATGGTGGAGGGGATGGTGGTATAATGTGGTGTAGTTATGGTGGTGGTTGTATGGTGTGTAAGTATGATGATGGTAATGGTATGGTGTTGTGTAATTGTGGGAAGATACTGTGGTGTGATGTGGTATAGTGAAGTGGGGACCTGTGGTGGTGGTGGTGGTGGTGTTGTTGTTGTGTGATGGGGTGGTGATGATGATGAAAACAAGTGGTGGTGTGGTGATGGTAAAGATGATCGGGAGAAGTGGTGGTGGTGGTGGTGATGATAGAAACAAAGTGATGATGGTGTTGTGGTGATGATGGAAACAAAGTGATGATGGTAGTGATGGTGAAGATGATCGGGGGAAGTGATGATGGTGGTGTTGTGATGATGATGGAAACAAAGTGATGATGGTGGTGGTGGTGGTGGTGTGGTGATGATGGAAACAAAGTGTCATATGATGGTGGTGGTGGTGTACAGTGTGATGCAAGATAAATAAACTCCTCTTCACTTCCCTTCTTTATGGTATTGGTGTGATCCCCGCTTCATCATTCACACCCTCTCCTTCACATTCCCACCCCTGTTAGTAGTTCATCTGTACAATTATTCATTCACTCGTTAGTCATTGTATAAGAGCAAGTGAAGGCGAGTGTAAAGAGTGCTGTAAACTGTATCACTGTAATAAACCCATAACATAATCCAACCATATAAGTTCTCTCTTGACATAATATTAATAATCTACTGTGCACAATTCATTTCAGATGCATATACATATTATGATGTATCCCGAACTATTACACAATGTTTGGAAATGGTCGCGTGTTTTGCCGGAGCGGGTAAATGAGAGGGGCAGAGTTTGCGGGTCGCGACGCTCGCTCTCACCGCCACCGTCATTCACCCCGCCGCGGTAATGGAAAATGATACATAAATATTCATATTAATACGCTGTGAATGACTCGCCGTGCATAGTCGTGGTTTAGCTTCACTCGAGGTGTAAGGGAGTGTTAGTGATGTGCAGTCATTGGGAAGGAAGGGAGGGGGTCATTTCGCCGCAGTACACATTTTTCCTTCGTCATCTGTCTTTCCTTCTCTGTTTTCGGATCAGATTTGCTCCGTCTACAACTGTGGGTGTCCTTCAATACACAGAGTATGAATAAGAAATAGGAGGAAATTTCAGAGTGACCGATGGACAAAGGAAAATGAGACAGTGTGAGACCCGCTATAATTTTCTCACGCCTCCACTCGTCCCCCCGCACAGGCAGACCTTCGTTGTGTCTCTTACCGGCCAATCACTTCTTGATAAAATATTTATTACTTATATTCTGATGCATCTCCACTCCGCCTCTACTCTTCCTGGACTCCACTTTCTTGTTCTTCATTCACCGTAAGTACAGGACAGTCTTGGACTAAGGGTCGCCTAAGTTTTTTGTGGCTCATCCCCGTACGCCAGGTGAGAAGTTTGCTTTAGCTTGAAACTGCTTCTGCTAATTATGGTATCTGCTTCCCTCAACACCGTCTCCTCTGCATGTACCACTAGAGATCAATATTGGGGTGATCCTAAGGAAATTTATATTCTTAGGTGAACTCAAGTCCCTCCCTGACCGCACATCTGCTTCGACTCTACAATACACCTTCCGTAAGTCCTCTCTGGCCGACCCATCCCGTCCCTCCCGGCGCTGGTTCATGGTGTTTGTGGTCCTCGTCTCGTCACTCCCTGTGTATATTCCATTTCTTTGTTACACTCAGCGCCACCTCACTACAACACCGCCATCGCTCGCAACCTCCTCATCCCCACCGCAACAAACACCTCTCAACACAATTGTACCCGCCTCTCTGCCGCCACAACCTCCTCCTTCCCCTTGTAACCTCCTCCTAACCTAGCAACCAGCACCTATACCTGTCGCAAATGCAGCCTTCCAGTCGCAACCCTTTCCTTCCCTTCACGACCACCACCCGTCGTTCCCCCGCCTCCCTTAATCCGTACTACACTCGTCACATATATTTTTCCTTTTTCTTTATTTTTTCCGGTCGCCTCTGCCATCACGGCGCGTCCCCCTCCCTCCGTCATAACTCTCCGTCCCTTCCCGCGATCCATTTCCAATTACACTGCATGTTCTTCCCGTCATCCCAGTCACCGTAAGCCACCGCTCCTATCCTTCCACTTATTCCGCCTCATCCCTTCCGCGTTCCTTCCCTTGTTTTTCTGTTCTAAACTCTTCCAGTCACCAATCTTATCGCAGTTCTCCGGCTCTTCAGTTGTGTTTCCGTCTCCTCCTTTCAACGTTTACTTTCTAATCCTTTTCTTGCCTTTTCGTCTCAGTCCGTCCCATCGTCAGAGCAGACGAAATTTCCGTCCGATTATTACCTTCGCTGATATTGGTTTGAGTACGGGTTGGTTAGTAAAAAAAAAAAAAAAAAAACCTTCAGTAACATACGAATGGATAGTTATAAATTATCACAGAATTATTGAACATTGTGAAGCCTAGCTGTGATTACATTTTTCTGGATGCAGGAAAAACTCAAGACCAAGAACGAGAATATCTATAAAAATAAATTATGTATTGGCAAGAATGAGGGTGAAATGTGGTATGGTAAAGCCGAAGATTTTATTACACGTTTGCAAAGGTACAGTACATACGTGTTCAGACCGGTAGCGTTCTTGTTTCTCCTATTTTCTCTTCCCACAGTCATCTTTCCTCGTTTTTATATCCTTTCCTTTTTTTCTGTTTTTCTTTTTGTCACACCCTTCCCGTCAAAAACTCTATCCTTTCCCTTACATTCCGTCGCTATTCTCCGTCTCTTTTTCCCCGTCGTCCCAAAACTCCTGCTGGTTCCCCCCCTCCCCTGTCACCACCCCACACCACACCACACCAGTCCTGCAAACACCCAGGCCCCAGCCACCACCCTCCCACCCTGTCCTCTCCCTCCCTCCTTCCCTCAGCCCTAATCCCTGCTCACTTTATCCCACCCTCCCTCGCTCGCTGCCTCTAACCCTCCCCTAACCCTGGCCTGTCTCTGTCTCTGTCTCTCTCTCTCTCTCTCTCTCTCTCTCTCTCTCTCTCTCTCACACACACACATTCCCTGCCTCACAACCCGAATTCAATCCTCGTTACTTTACCCTTTCAGCTTAAGATTTACTCATATACTCCCTCATAATTAACACATTCTTACGCCTGTTGACTTCTTCTACGTTTCCCTTTCATCAAGTTGCTTTATTAAGATGTTCGTCAGCATAAAATATCATGTTACCACCAAAATTATTCATAATTATATACATCTGCAATTATATTTTATCTCTATGCAAATTCACATATTATCAAGTAGAATGGCGAGAGAGAGAGCACACACACACACACACACACACACACACACACACACACACACACACACACACACACAAGACGAAAAAATATATTGAGGACATTACAATTCTCTATAGACAAACCGTATACAATCCTCCACCGTCATCATATCATATCATATCATATACCCTCCAACATTAACATAATACTGTAGTAACCCTCCTGTATACTTCCCACAGACACCAGCCCAGGTAAGCACAGCACAACCCTCCCGCTTCAGGGGAGATCCTCTTTTTGGTAAATCGGAGGACTACTGATTCCTGTAAACTATATCCCGAAACACATCCCCTATAAGGAACATTGAGATTTTTTTTTTTATGGGAAATTTTGGAGGAATCAGTTGCCCTACAATTTACCAAAAGTATGCCATCCCTTTAATAACGATAGAAGGTTTATAATTCTATTCAGGCGAGGGAAGGATCCGTGGAAAGTGGTTAATGAATCAGAGATCACATTAAAAAATTATATATCCCTTCGTCCTATGGTCAAATTGGTTTCCTCCTTCCTCCAGCTCGATTTCAAAGGGTCGAAAGAAATCTGGGCGAAAGAACTCTAATCCAAGGAGGGAGGATGAAGGTCAGAGGAGGAAAAAAAAATGTGTCTATGTATGCGAGGTACAGCCACAATCAAATAACCACCGACACTTTCGTTCCACCGTGCAAATAAATCAGTATCATATCAAAATATAATCATACAACAACACCTTACGTCAACTCAACCCCTCAATTATTTTTATGATGTGCTGCAAAATCATACATCTTTACTACCAAGATATTTAATACGATGGAAGGAAAGATTCGGTGGATATTTGATTGTGGCTGTAAAAAATTATTCACTTTTACGATGGATAATATGCCGTCCACAACTCGTAGGCAACTAAACCACCCAAATTTCACCATGCCACGAAACAGATTCCCTCGATATACATACAGTACGCCCTGTTGTATGGTACGGCATGGACGAATCAGTAGCCGTCCATATTAAAGAAAACAACAAATCGTCGTCCCCATAATTATCACAGCCGGCACACACAAGGAGCCATGCAGCCTCAGACACGGCCACCTGCAGGAAGCGGTCCTACTGTCTCACGCGTCACAACACAACACCCTACCTACTTTTGCCGACATATTTTTGTTTTCACATTTTCAACAGTACAGTAGGAGCAAGGCCCATATATATGAACCTTGCATAGGAGGTCCCGACACACCAAGGCCAAACCATAACCATACGTTTTGTGACGCGACCTTTGTATACGGTGCAAATATTGACATGAGAGACTATAATTATATGACCTGTGGAAATCTGGAGTGAGAGATGGTGGTGGAGCGGAACGGATTATATATATGGTTTTTCAAGGAACCTGTCTGTGATATTATGGGCGGATTGAAGGCTACTGATTCCTTCTGACTATGCTGCCAAACAGACTCCTCCATTATTAGTGGTGTTTCTTGGCACTGTTTGTAGGATTCGGTAACCTCATAACTCCCTATTATATCATAGACCATCGGCGAACTAGAAGATAAGGATTTCACCAGACTTTACGGATTTCACCAGAAGATACGGATTTCACCAGAAGTTACGGATTTCACCAGAAGTTACGGATTTCACCAGAAGATACGGATTTCACCAGAAGTTTCGGATTTCACCAGAAGATACGGATTTCACCAGAAGTTTCGGATTTCACCAGAAGTTACGGATTCCACCAGAAGTTTCGGATTTCACCAGACGTTACCTATACATACAATTCCCATTATGTGTGTTGGTTCAAAGGCACATATTGGAGGAATCTGAAGCCTCCAATTTGCTGACAGGATATACACTTTCCCCTGAACACCCTATAATAACCGAGGGAAGTAAGTGGTGACCGTAGAATCACACGTCTTCCACTAACTCCTATATAGTGCATTATATAAATCAACACTATGAATATTCAATCAACAATTATTTAAACCATAACATAGGTAAACATCTATTATTTTTCTATCATCTAATTTTAATCAACACTAATATATTCATACAATAATTATTTAAACCATAATATAGGTAAACATCTATTTTTTTTTTTTATCATCTAATTTTAATCAACACTAATATATTCATACAATAATTATTTAAACCATAACACAGGTCATCATCTAATTTTTTTATAATCTAATTTGAATCAACACTAATATATTCATACAATAATTATTCAAACCATAACACAGGTAAACATCTATTTTTTTTTTTATCATCTAATTTGAATCAACACTATGAAATCAACTCTAATATATTCATACAATAATTTTTTAAACCATAACACAGGTAAACATCTATTTTTTTTTTATCTATTTTTTTATCCATATTAACGATAACCAACGCACGAAATAACTGACTATATATGTACTGTAAACCCTTAATTAATCCATTTATTGCACTAATTACACCAGGACGCATTAATTATATAACTAAACTCCTAATTCATTAATCAGATTTTCCTATTACAAACTGAAATAACTAACTAACTAACTAACCAAATGAATAACCTCCAAATTAATTGACCAAAAATTTCCCATGTCAAACCAACTAAATAACTTTATAACCTCATAATTAATCCATCTATTTTTCACACACACAACATAAATAATAACCCTATAATTACTTCATCTACTTAAAATAAATAACCATAACAACAAACTCCATTGATTCACTAGTACGTATAAACTTCAATATTTCCCGAACCTCAAAATCCTGTTAATTCTTCCCTATACACACAAATCCGGCTACAAGACATTAATTGATTAACCTCTGCTCAATATAAAAAAAGTCCATCTTGGTCATATACACAATCAGTCAATATTTTTCCTGACTTTTTTTTTCTCGTTCTGTCCTCCAACAAAAAATATTTCTTTAGTGCTTATCCTTTCTAAGTCTAATTTGTTTTTACGACTCAAAAATACAATGAATTGCCTTAATGTTTCCCGCCTGTACACCTTATCCAATCAAATCTAAATAATTATCTTTCTCACAAAATCCCACCCTGTCCCATCTAATCTATTTTACTTCATCCCCAACTCCCACCTCATCCCATCTAATCTATTTTATTTCATCCCCAAATCCCACCTCATCCCATTTAATCTATCCAACTTCCTCCCAAATTTCAACCCTATATCTCATCTAATCTATTTAATCTTTCCTACAAAATCCCAACCTCTCCTATCCTATCTAACTATATATATAATTATCTTTCTCAGTGACAAAATCCAACCTTATATGCCATCTTAACTATTTAACTTCTTCCCAAATCCCTTTCCATCCCATTTATTATAGTTAACTTCCTCCCAAATCCCACCCACCCCATCCCATCTAATCTATTTATCTGTTTATCTTTCCCTAAATTTCCCACGTTCTATCTCATTCATCCCTTCATGTCAAAAATCTCAAATATTTTCGCCTAAGTCAAAAATCCCCTTGCCACCCAATCTATGTTATCTCTCCTTCACACCCAATCTGTTAACTCTTCTTCTCACCCAATCTATGTTATCTCTCCTTCACACCCAATCTGTTAACTCTCCTTCCCACCCAATCCATTAACTCCCGCCCGAATCTCATCCACCCTTACCCCCCAACCCCCGCCCATTGTTGATCCTTACCGCCCACACCCGACCCTTCCCGCCTAGATCTGATCCCTCCCCGCCCAAACCGATCCTTTCCGCCAAAACTCGCTCATTCCCGCCCAAACCTGATAATTCCCGGCCAATCCTGTGTGTCCCTCTCCCTCCCTCCTCTCCCCCCCCCCTCCCCCTCCTCTGTCTCTCCCTCCCCCTACCTCTTCTGTCTCTCTCCCTCCTCTGTCTCTCCCTCCCTTCCTCCCCCTCCCCCTACCTCCTCTGTCTCTCCCTCCCTCCCTCCTCCGTCTCTCCCTCCCCCCCTCCCCCTCCTCTGTCTCTCCTTATTCTCCCCCTTCTTACCTCCGTTGTCTCTTCCTCCCCCTTCCCCTCCGTCTCTCCCTCCCTCCTTCTTCTTCTTCTTTCCCTCCTTATTCTCTCTCACCCTCACCCTCCGTCTCTCCCTCCCTCCCTTCCTTCCTCCCCATCCCCTTCTGTCTCTCCCTCTCTCCTTCTTCTTTCCCTCCTTATTCTATCTCCCCCTCCCCCTCTGTCTCTCCCTCCCTCCCTTCCTACCTCCTCTGTCTCTCCTTATTTTCTCCCTCCCTCCTCCTCCGTCTCTCCCTCCCTCCTTCTTCTTCTTTCCCTCGTCTTTTTCTATGTCTTTCTCTTATTTTTTGTTTACATCCTCTTCTCTTTTTCTCCCATTTTCGCATTCTTTTACTCTTCTTATTCTTTTCTTCTTTTCCTCTTTCACTCCTCTTTTATTATCTCTCCTAAGAACTATCTATTTATCTACCTCTCCCTTTCCTCCTTATTCTTCCTTGATTTTCTTCTTCCACTCTCTCCTCTTCCCTTGTCCTCTCTTCCCTCCCAGATTATCCTTCTATCTCTCTCTCTTCCCTCACTCTATTTTTCCTTCTCTCTTTTATCACCTTCACATCCCACTTCATTCTCTCTCTCTCTCTCTCTCTCTCTCTCTCTCTCTCTCTCTCTCTCTCTCTCTCTCTCTCTCTCTCTCTCTCTCTCTCTCTCTCTCTCTCTCTCCTTTCAGTTTCTTTTCCTCCTCCCTCCCTCCCTCCCCTACATACACATTCATACACCCTCCCCCTACGGTCCATCCCTCCTTCCCTCCCTCCCTCCCCTCTCCCTCACCCCCTCCAGTTTTAACTCCCTCTCCTCCTTCGCTCCTTTATATCCTCTCCCTTTCTCCCTTTCTCTCCATCGTATTTAAATCTTTATTCTACCTTCCTTCACATACTAGTATCTCTCTCTCTCTCTCTCTCTCTCTCTCTCTCTCTCTCTCTCTCTCTCTCTCTCTCTCTCTCTCTCTCTCTCTCTCTCTAATAACCTCTGTGTCTGTGTATCTGTCTATTAATCTCTCTCTCTCTCTCTCTCTCTCTCTCTCTCTCTCTCTCTCTCTCTCTCTCTCTCTCTCTCTCTCTCTCTGACCCGTGCCTCGTTCACTCTCTCACCTCTCATTTTTTTTTTTTTTTTTTTTAATCGCAAGTAAGTTTTTTCCGCGACCCTTCCACTTGTACCTCATCCCCCAGTGAGAGAGTGACGCGACACACCACCTCCCCTCTCTAAATCTCTATACATAAAGTCCCATATGTTTGTTATTAGCTCAGTCCCATTCCTCTGATGCCGATGATAATAATAATAATAATAACAGTAATAAGAATAAGAAAAGAAGAAGAACTATATATATATTCGAGGGTTTAGTGACCTATGAGTATACTTCTACCCTGACACTTTACTCTTCCCTTTCGTTAAATATATATATATATATAAAATGAGTTAGTGGTGATGATACACAGTGAAAGGCGACACTGTTTGGAAGAGATTAATTAAGACAGTTTTAACCCATATAATATTTGTTGTGTTTCTCCTTTATTTTTGCCTCGTTGCTACTCTCTCTCTCTCTCTCTCTCTCTCTCTCTCTCTCTCTCTCTCTCTCTCTCTCTCTCTCTCTCTCTCTCTCTCTCTCTCTCTCTCTCTCTCTCTCTTCTCTTCTAGCTTAAGAGAATCTATAGCTGTAGAAAAAAATACAGTATAACTTATCAATTAATGTTTTCAAGGGGATACGAAACAAAATATTATACATCATAGTGTAACTGAATGAAACTATGAGACTATGAATTATTATGCTACTGAACCTCAAGGAAGGGAATGAATGCTGCATGGTCGAGAATGGGACGAGGACTTGAGTACCTATGAGTAACAGGGCTGAACACTCACTCCCTTGACTGACACACTATAAGGGCTCAATGGGATATGGATTAGATGTAAAAAAAAATGGATTAGAATGTAGGGTAAAAAAAAAAAAAGGGGCGAGGAAGGGGGGCTGGTGATGAGAGAGAGAGAGAGAGAGAGAGAGAGAGAGAGAGAGGAGAGAGAGAGAGAGAGAGAGAGAGAGAGAGATATGGTGCGCACAATAAATAGATATATAGCTGCATAGATAGGCACAGATTATCAGATAAGTAGATACAGAACATTTAATAGATACGGTAGAGAGAGTTACAAATAAAATAAATAAAGAGAAGAAGAGAATAGGATAAAAAGAAGCAAAAACACACGAGAGAGAGAGAGAGAGAGAGAGAGAGAGAGAAGAGAGAGAGAGAGAGAGAGAGAGAGAGAGAGAGAGAGAGAGAGAGAGAGAGAGAGGAGAGAGAGAGAGAGAGAGAGAGAGAGAGAGGAGAGAGAGAGAGAGAGAGGTAGCAACGGGGCAGAAATAAAGGAGGAAAATATGAAAGGAGGAATAAATTGAGAGAGAGAGAGAGAGAAAAAAAACACATGGAGAGCGAGAAAGAGAAAGAAAACCACACTGAAAAAAAAAAAAAAAAAAAAAAACATAGGAAGAGGAAAAGTGGACGTGAGAGGAAGGGAGTAGTTAGTTACATTTACAAGGCAAGAAAAATAAACCAAAAGAAAGAAGAGAGGGGGGTGGGGAGGCGACAAAAAAGAAAGAAAAGGCTAATAAAATGGGATATAGAGGGACAGTGGATGGAGGATTGAAAGAGGGACACAGGAAGAGAGAGTAACATTACAGTCTTCACTACTGTATGTATACGTCGTGATACCACCGATCTCTGACACTTATTATTTTATTCTGGACATCGATGCACTGACAACGCAGGGAAGGAGGGAAGGAAGGAAGGAAGGAAGAAAAGAAGGAAGGAAGGGAGGAAGGAAGGAAGAAAGGAAGAAAGGAAGGAAGGAAAGAAAAAGGGGAAGAAAGGAAGGAAGAAAGGAAGGAAGGAAAGAAGGACGAAAGGAAGGAAGAAAGGAAGGAAGGAGGGAAGGCAGGAAGGAAAGAAGGATAGCAATTGATGTTTGGTTTTCTGGTTGGTTGGTGTTGTTGTACAGTTCCTTCTTTTGGGTAGGGTTGCGATTTTTGATACTGATCTACTGAAGTTTGGTTGATATTGTAGCCTATGTCTGTAAAGAGGTGTTGTAGATTTTCGCTACATATGTACACACACACATACACACTCAGGTTCAGGTTCTCACGCTCGCGCACACACATGCACAGGTTCTTACACACATGCACACTGGTTCTCACACGCACACAGAAACGCACACACATACTCAGGCTCTCACACACACAGGTTTTCACTCGCGCACACACACACACACACACACACACACACACACACACACACACACACACACACACACACACACACACACACAAAACACACTTACTTAATCTCTCTTTCTCTCTCTCACACACACACACAATCAGGTTCTCACGTACACACATACACACACACATATGTAAATTCACGTGTACACATTATTTTTACAACGCTACTGACGTACACCTCACCCAGTATTCGAACGTGGTGTTATGCTCGTACATACATATCATTAAAACATAATATTTCCCAGTTGCCACCACTGCACAATGATCAACAACATTTTACTCAAACAACGTGAGTCTGATTTCAGAAGCTTGTAACGTCGATGAATTGGATGGGTACAAATTCCTCCTAACCGTGTCACACCAAACAAACCATGTCGGTTGTTCTCTTCGTCACAACTTTGAGAAATGAGTATGCACCAAACCGCCGTTAAAAATATCGCATCATTTAAGCCATATTATATTATATAACTGAATCATACTATGGTGTTCGGTCGTCTCATTCGGAAGGAACAGTTTACGAGTCCGAATCCCGCGTGTGTCGAGCTCCACGTACAATAGAAATAATTAACTAACCGGAATGTCACGTCTATATCCAGGGTGACTATAGAGCTTGTATGTTGATTTATTAAATGAGTAAACTATGTATGGGGGAAACGTGCCTAAATTCTAAGTCACGAGTCTGAAAGTTTAATTTTTATGCACACATATTAACCAAATCAAAGGGGATATCACGTCTATATAACTTAATGCAATGTGCCTCGCCTGGATGTTAATTTTTGCAAAGTGAAGGGGGATAAAAAAAAAAAAAAGAGAAGGGGGAGAGAAAAATAACTATGGTGGTTGGTTTGTGGTGTAGAGGAGTGATGACAGGCTTAGCATCGGCCGACACCCACCAGCCTCTCTCACTCAAGTACCACATTAAAGTACAGCTGGTGAAGGCGCGATTGTGGCAGATTATCAGCGGGTCTGTGGTGGTGGTGGTGGTGGTAAGGGGAGGGGGGTAAGCCATGCAACACTCTCCAACCACACACACACACACACACACACACACACGGGCGCAGATACTCACACGTACACGAGTTCACACACACACACACTCACACACTCACTCACATTGTCTCACCCTGCATACACACACTTTCATTTTATATATATTTATATATCATATACACACAGATACAGACACGTACACCACATCCATCACTCTCTCTCACACACACACAAACATACCAGTACTTTAGGGGTTAGAGGGGATGCTTTTGACAGTTTTGTACGGGATGAGTATGTTTGTATTTTGACTGCTCTTGTCCACACGTCGCTGGCAGGCTTTTTTCCTACGCCAGTCAAGTCTAGCTGCGGTATTTCTTAGACGACTTAATAGTTACAGCTAATTAAAATGTGTCCCTCAGAACAAGAATACCCAGTGGTCGTCGATATTTGCTCTCCAAAATATGTACCGAAATAGAAATGTTCTTACGTAAGTGCACAAAAGTTATAATAGTCGTCAATTTCAGTGAACGCTTTGTGGGAATGAAGGAGGGAAGGAGGGAGGGCATGCGAGAGAACGTCTGTCCTTTATTGTCTGGTTGGATGTTGTTATACTGGTGCAGGGGAGATGAATAATTGTGTTCTGGGATTGCTCTGTCTTGTTGTCAGGAGTGGGATAAACAGTGAAGAGGATAATCATAGAGAGGAGGAAGTAGTGTTTATTTTGTCGTCTAT
>JAWQEG010004575.1:0-18866 GCA_033782935.1 Petrolisthes cinctipes | reverse complement strand
TCCTTTCTTTTAAATCCTGCTTTTATCCATTTACCTAAACTATTTGTCTTTCCTATTCTCTCCAATTTTATTCTTTTTTTTTCCCTCTCTGTGTCCAGTGTCTTGTGTACAGTACGTCCTCTCTTTTAAATCCTTTTTTTTTTTTTCCATTTCTAATCATCTTCTAACTTTTAGCATAGTTAACAAATCTAAATGTAGACTCTGTAGCAGTACTGAATTAAATGGCATATTTTTCTACACTAAGTTATTATTATATCTATTAATCTTATACTTGTAATTATATACTTTCAGATCTCTTACCAGATCTCTTAGATAATGCTTGCTAGAGGTGTTTTAATTAACATTTAGCAATAAAGACGAACATTTACTGACATGACAGGGAAACAGCGTCTTTATTGCACGTCTGGTCTCCGTGCTGCATATCATACAATTTTCTGTCTTGAACTTTATCAGCACGGAGGTTCAATTACCTATTATATAGGTTAATTGTTAAGCATATCGAGTGCTCGGGGATTTTAGAACAAGGATGAACATATGATACTCAGACATATAGCTAATTATACAAGTTTCCATTTAATACAGTTAAACCAATAACCTATAATAATTTATATGAAGTACGATGTCTTATAGAAATCTCATCATCAAGATTATCTTTATTTTGTGTAGTAAATAAATACATGAAACCCCCACTGAAAACCCCAGGCACTCTGATTATACACTTAAGTTATAAATATTACTCATACAAATATTCTATTATTTAATCAGTATTTACGAAGATATTGTACTTGTATTTTATGAGTATTTCTTAGTAGCATTTTCCTACTGACCTGTTAAGTGTATGTTTACTTGTAGTCTGTATAACTCTTAGACCCTAGTGTGTGATGGGTAAATAATGTTGAAGGGAGTCAGTCTTTAGCTAGTGTTACTGTAGATGTTGGTGTAGTGTTGTTATCATCATCACCGCTGCATCTAACAGTGTTGGCTTAAACGTATCAAAGTAAACACTGCTTTTAAACTGTAATTCTCTTTTAGTCTAGTGTGTGTTGTCATTTGCTGCTTGTGTATCTAACTAACTAACTAACTAACTAACTAATTCTCTCTCTCTCTCTCTCTCTCTCTCTCTCTCTCTCTCTCTCTCTCTCTCTCTCTCTCTCTCCTAATAATATACACGGTACATCGGTGATATCCTGTCAGTCCTTCTCACGGAATCAGAGAGACAGGACTCAAAAGCATAACAAATAGACAGGAGAGCTGAAGAGATCATTTTTTTATACTATTATTATTATCATTATTATTATTATTATTTTTTTTTTTTTTTTTTTTTTTTTCCAAGCACACTCAACGCTCCTCAGATTCACTTGGGATGGCTTGACTTCTTTGTGTTGGTTCATTCAACATTTGGTGCGTCTGGTGTTGGCTGTTATTAAGGGGAGATAGTATACTTTTAAAAGATTGAAGAGCCTTGATTCCTCCAAAGTATGCCAGGAAACAGACCCAGACGAAGAAAAATAATGGTACCCTGTTGCCTGGAATAGTTTGGAGGAATCATTTGCTCCAGATTTACCAACAGTGTACTATCCCCTTAATTAATGAATGAGATAAAAAAGAAAGAATGCTACACGAAATAAAAAATAATACACTTGTACACGGGAATAACGACACCAAAATACTGAGGCAACAATAGAGGTCAACATATCAACGATTTAATATTACACGTCTATGAGTCAAGCTCTGATTCACTTTCTCATAACTTACTACTTATTATTATATTCTTTTTCTGCAAGCATCACGGCCAACTCTTGGATATAAAACTGTATTGTGAGTGTGTAACTGAGGAAGATAAGCAGTCACAGAAACACGTACACTGGATAATACACACACACACACATGCACGTTAAAACAGAATTTGATAAGAAACTGTGAAGCGAGAACACACTCAGCAAATCCATTCTTATTGGCTGCATGACAACATTAACACCATCACAATATTCATCTGTCTCTTTCACTCTCTACGTGTTGTCATCAGTGCTTGTGGCTCAGGGCATGAATATAAACAGTGTCTCAGTGTTGCCGAGTTTATTTTGTCTCTATTCCATATGCATCTACGGTTTTCCACGAAGCCTCAGTTGGCAGACACTGTGCTTTGATCGATTCGATGCACATATAGCATTATAACAGGTAACTGGTTTGATGAAATATGCATTGAACCATTTGGATTTTATGGAAGGGATTATATCATCTGTCAACATAGCAAATTGTTCTGCTATAATAGATTGCCAGCTCTGTCAGGAAGTTTTAATTGAACATAGAAAAATCCTACGAATAGTACTTCCAATGTTTTATTATTCTTCACAAAATCTCTCTTTTTCTCTTCCCTTTCTTTCAATCCAGAAGAACCTTCCTTCTGTATTGCTGCAGCAAACCTAAAAGTTAAAACACTAAACAATAATAAAGCATTCTTAAATATGCACCAATTTATAAATCAACGGATTCAAAGAGGGTAGGATGTCTGAAGAAACGTGTACCCGTTAAAGGAGTACGATGTTTGGGTTACTGTTAAATAATATATATTGTTTTTTTCTTTTTAACATACGCCTAACTAGAAGCATCACATATATCTTTACCCCACTGTTCATAAATTAGGGTAATAATTGCTATATAATTATACTGGGATATAAATAAATATGTTCACTGCTTTAAAAGTTCATAATAGGAGATGAAAATGATAATATTTCTTTTTATTCATCATTTTGAACTGCCATTTTATTCAGCAGTGTAATTTATGCTTATCCTACCAAAATCTATTGAAATATAATTGTTCACAAAAGTTAATTAATCATACTGTGAGTAATCCTACTACGATCTCTTGGGATCGTCTCACCACCACACCACTGAGACAAAAGAGAAAAACCAAAAGTTATATGACAATAAAAGTTATATGATAATAACATATATATTTGACAATCAGGTAAAGCCCCTCAGTTGGTCATCTCCCTTCAGCGTATTTACCAACATCTTGCCCAAGTCCTCAGAGTGTACAACCCACGACCCTCCACTTCATAAATTGTAACAAAAATTAATATCCATCTTGTTGACGAGGCTGGTAACTTGATATGTGTAACTTAATATTATTTAACTACGGTTATATATTTACGAAACATTAATTTAGTTGCTGGAATGCCATTGTGCCTCGAGTCCAAAATACTGAATGATGTCTAATGTTAATATTGTCATTGAGTTAAAGGAATAGAAGACACTACAGTAAAGGGATCGTTTATGGTATCGTAGCTGAACACACAACCACCTCCCATTCAGAACTATTTGTTGCTTAACTTGTGGAACAAAATACTAGATAGGGAGTAATGTAATCATGTTACTTTACCAATTTGACTTAAAGATGAAAACAAAACAGTCATCACAAATGTTAATGTGCTTGTGTCGTTGATTAGAAGTTAATTAAGGTGGTAATTTGATTTTGGTACATTGGAGTGTCCTGATTCCTCCAAAGTATGCCAGGATAAAGGGACCAAATTAACAAAAATAATGGTATCCTGTTACTTGGAATAGTTTCGAGGATTCAGTTGCTCCAGAATTACCAGCACAAAACTTCCCCCTTAATTAAGTTGATAAGTTATATTGTCTCTGTCTTACCCTTGATTCATCCAAGTCAGTCTTTGTCAGTCTGGAGCAACACCTATCTTGCTCTAAATACAAACAGTACGAGTAAGTCGTTTCGGATGCATTAATAAACCTTAATAAAAATGAATGATAATATGACAATGTGTAAACCCATTTATGGTGAGTGAATATGACATCAGTATGGTCGGGGCAACAGCGGAATTCCAGTAAAAAAAAAAAAAAAAAAAAAAAAAAAAAAAATCCAGTTAAAAAAAAAAAAAAAAAAATAGTACCAAGTTCCAGCGATCCTTCGTTTCAAGTTGAGCACAAGTAACTGAAGAAAGATCTCGGTAATAATACACCTCTATTTAGTATACTTTTGGTACCTACTTTGGACCGCCTTGATTCCTCCAAAGTATGCCAAGAAACAAGACCAGTTTAGTAAAAAAATAATGGTGGCCTGTTGCCTGGATTAGTTTGGAGGAAAAATAATTTGCTCCAGATTTACCAACAGTGTACTTACTATCTATCCCCTTAAATTGTGTTAGAATGACAGGACACTACGGTACTTCCCGGACATGTCAGGATCAGGATCAAAAGTACTATCCCTTTAAATTGTGTTAGAATGACAGGACACTACGGTACTTCCCGGACATGTCAGGATGAAGACCACAAGAGAAGTTCACGAGGGTAGGGTAACTCTGGTTGGATTTGGGCAAGAAGGGTTGTTAATGTGGGTGGCAATATAACGCTGGTATCGGGACCTTCCTTACCTGGGTTGCGAATATTGGCGTTATCACCCATTTTCCTTGGGACCGTTTTACCCTGCCAGCCGCACTAGCAAAATTCCGGGCCCCCAGGAAAACACAAAACATTCTGGTACATGAATATATATACAGTATATATATATATTTTTTTCTTTTTTTACGTATTATTAATAGTAGGGTCAATCGTGCTTTCTAAATTAATTGTTATTCAAACCAAACATTCCAGACAAATGTAGAAATTAGTGTTAATTTTGTCAGGGGCAAATTTTATCTGTGGCCATTTTTTTTTTTTTTTTTTTTTTTTTTACCCCCACGAGACCCCAACCAACCTTTATAGAACTTAAGGAATTGATCATGCATTTTCTCTTGATAACTTCCAATTAGTTATATATTTATTTCCCAACAACGATAATAACAACACCAACAACACTCTGAACTAACTAACTCACTCTTAGAAAACTTTAGGAATTGGTTGTGTTTCCTGGGCCGCTTATATCACAGGGACCCCCGTGGGAACACCATATTAACCCTTCTCTTATCGCAGGTCGGTATCAGCCCCAGATAAAAGTATTCACCCCATTTTTTCGAGGTAAGTTAGGGAAGCTCCGCCCCCTCCCCCCCCCTTTTCCCCTGCCCTCCCCCCCCCTCCCCTTGCCCTCCCTCCCCTCCCCCTTCCCCTGCCCTCCCTCCACCCCCCCTCCCCCTCCTTTTGGCTCCCTCAATGGCTCACTGACCTCTTTTTATGCACTATATAATCCTCCATTTTCTTACTGACCCAGGCTTCAATAATCCACTTTTTTGGCTTCAGTACCTCAACCTATGCTCGGTCAACCTTCCTATTATTTTTTTTTTTTTTTTTTTTTGCTTCACTAACCCCAAGAGCGTTCATCCTAACTCAACACCAACCAGTGAACCAACGACAGTACGTCATTAGTTGGGAAAAAAAAAAAAAAAAAAAAAAAAAAAAAAAAAATGAGACAACTTCTGTTAACATAAAAAATAATACTGTCGTCCTCTCATGTAACAAAAAGTCCAAGCGTTCTTCCTCATATAACGTAACCCATAACTTGTCAATATATAGTTTGATTTTGGTTGTATATATCCTGGACACGTCTATACTCTTGCTCTCTCCCTCGTCTTTCTGAATCCCCATTTGCACCACTTGCCCTCCCCACACCCCTCCCTCCCTCCCTCCCTCCCTCCTCTTCTGACCCATTTCCCTTCCTATTATCTCACATTTCTAGGCCCATGTTGACACTCCTATATATTTCCTTCCCTGAGTTTCTCCCCGTCTACGTAGTCTTGTATCCAACACACACACACACACGTGCTTTACTCTCAAGTACACCCAGTCTCCCCCTCCTTCTATACAAGCTCTTCCAATCACGGACACATATTCATCAACAACCCTCTTCAAAAGAACACACAACCTCTATTAACTTGACGCCCTCACTACAATCTTTCTCCTCTGATGATATGACCACTCTCTCTGAAGACTCCTCCATCACACCCCAAAAGACCTGTACTGAGAATTCTCGTTTCAGCCAACTCCATGTCTTCATCCCTATCCACCTCACACCTCAGTTCACATAACATCCATTACTCAACAGTTCTTCATCACTACCATCCACAATATATACCAACCATTTCTTCTTGCACCATTTCCCTTCTTTGCCCTCCATCCATACCAAAGAGCCAATCCAAGTCCACTTTCTATGGATCTTCTCCCTACATCCCAATACTTTCCCCTACACATTCATGCTCAACTTTCCCATTCTAGTTCAAGTGGGTGATCTCCCATAGACGAATTGGAGTTTTAAAGACTTCTCAAAACTATGCTATGAAACAGATCCCCCTTTTGAGTAACATTAAGGACGTCTGCTTTCTGGTGTAGCTTGGGGAAATCAGTAGCCCTTAAATTCAACAACAAAAGTTTACCCTATAACCTGAACTACTCCTTCCTCTTGCTCTCGTACACCATATCACCTCAATCCTTCCCATTTTCCCTTCCCAGGTGTTTACTTAGAGATATATTCTCAAACCTTATCCATCAGGTTCGTGTCCTACGTAGCACCAGTCCATGCCTTCCTCTACACTTACCCATTCTCCTTCTCTCGACTACACACGCTTAACCTGCCAGCCCCTAAGTTCATCCAAGATCCTACCCGGCCCTACACTCACCCAAACCCCTTTCCAATTCCCTACACTTACCCAAGACACTTGCTTTTTCCCTACCAGTCACTCTAAAGCCCCCTGCCATATTCTACACCCATCCATGGTAATTCTCACCCCGACACTCTCCTATAGGGTGCCCTTCACAACATCCCCCCACCTCCCAATACACACCCTATGACCTCCCTACACTCATCCAAGCCCCCCCCCCCCTTCACCCTAAACCAGCTTCACCCTAGGGGCTGCCGAGCGACCTGTGACCTTATGTCTTTTCGGTGTAAGGCTTCAGCTTCTGTCTATGTCTGTCTCTGTCTATGTCTGTATCTGTTTGTTCATATGTCTGGCTGCATAATATGTGTTGGCGACGCGGCGGCAAGCTGTTATAACCCTTTTGTCCCTCAGCATATTGGTGGGTATTGGCTGAGGTGAACTGGGTACCCTGCCTATGGTAATGTTACAGCTTTTAGTATTTTGGCTTCCGCGAATGTTATTAAAATTAAAATTAAAAGTATATGTATAATCCTTTTTAAAATTCTTGTTTGTTATTGTGCACGAATTGGTTTCTTCATATTGATGTTTGACTGTGATGTTGCATGTGATATTGATGTTCAAAATGTTTTATTGATGTTTATTATAAATTGTTTATGTTTCACCAAATGTATATGATTCAAATTTTGGCACCTGTCCTGATGTAAATAATGTTTTGTTCACTGCCATTATCCTGACCTGACCCATCCCTGTATTTAAAGTTTATCATTCAAGAAGCTTTATGACTTAAGACATATATCACCGGACAACTATTATGACATATGCAAATGTTAAAATTCCCCAAAGCTTTACAATTTTGCCATCCCCTTATTGTATGAACTTTTACTACGAGACAACATTATCACCATCTCTTTCAACCAACGAGACAAAACTCTTGACACCTAGATGGTAAAACCTCCATCAATTTCACCATTACACCCCAAAAATAGGGTAATAAACAATCTACTATCTTTCATCATATTCTTATAGTATCACCAAGTAATATTACAGTCCAACCACACTACTTCATATCTACCCTTTAAAATATTTTGTTTTACAGATAAAACTCAAGTGCCATTACTCATACAACAACAAACATTATCAACTTTTATCATGAAACTAAGCTACTAGTTACCCCTTAACTAATATTGCCTATACTACTACTACTACTACTACTACTATTGCTATCACACTATTTCTCTACAACCACAACACACAACCACCATTCCACAAAACCATTCGCCCTGCCATTTACAACTTCCACCACGCTACACTTTACGACCACCACCACCACCACTACCACTACCACTCTTCTCTGTGCTTATGTTAATTTCCTCTCTTTCTCCTCTTCCTTTTACTCTTCATCATCCCTGGTTCTTCTCGTAGCTTACCTTTTCTCTCCCCCCTTCCGTTTCTTCTTTATCAATTCTTGTCTCTAACTTGCCTTTGTTTTATCATCCCTTTTTTCCTATCATTATCTCTTCGTTCAACTTATCTTTCTTATTTCGTCATCTTTTTGTTGTTGTTGTTGTTGTTACTGATATTAGTCATCGCTATTGGATCATGTAAGAACTTTTTTTATTTTTTTTTCTGACTTTTTTTTTTCTGCTCATCCTATTTCTAATCATTCATATTCTGTGCTGTTTCTTTTGATTTTATTAAATATATATTGTTTCTTTATTTTTCCTTCTATTTTGTCCATTTTTACATGATTCACTATCTCGTGTATAATTATAATTCATAGTCTTTCATTATTCTCCAAACATTTTTTTTTTTTTTTTTTTTTTCATATAATAAAATTTTAATCTGTTCTTCACAATATCAAAGTCTCCTGCTACCTCTGAGGATTTGTCAACCTCATTATAATTAATTTATGATAAAATTATTCACTACAAATTCAGTTTCTTCACTGTTTCTTATAGATCAGTATTTTTTTTTATTTTTTATATATGTTGTATTTGGTTTGAACGATTAAATCTACGTCTCTTACTTGAAGTCTCGTATCAATCTGTTTTATTTCTGTTCGACTGTGTGTGTCTCCCTCTCTGTCTGTATGTGTGTCCTGTTCATTCTTCGACGTCCAATTACTCTTCACTCCTGACTCTCTGCTATCACATTACCCACTCACTTCTATCCACAATTCTATATACATTCATAATTAGATTCTACGAGCAATACACATAAAAAAAACATACACAAGTACTCATCTCAATTCCCCATTAGAAAAACATACACAAGTAATCATCTCAATTCCCCATTAGAAAAACATACACGTATACTCATCTCAGTTCAACATTAGAAAAACATACACGAGTACTCATTTCAATTCCCCATTAAAAAACGTACACAAGTACTCATTTCAGTTCCCCATTAAAAAACATACACAAGTACTCATTTCAGTTCAACATTAGAAAGACATACACAAGTACTCATCTCAGTTCAACATTAGAAAAACATACACGCATACTCATCTCAGTTCCCCATTAAAAAACATAAACAAGTCCTCATTTCAATTCCCCATTAGACGTGTACTCATTTCAGTTCCCCATTAGAAAAACATACACAAGTAATCATATCAATTCCTTATTAAAAAAACATATATAAGTACTCATCTCAGTCCCCCATGAAAAAATATACACAAGTTCTCATCTCAGTTCAACATTAAAAACATTCACGAGTACTCACCTCAGTTCTTCATCCTTCAATATACACAAGTTCTCATTTCAGTTCCTCATCCTTCAACATTCACAGTCCCTTTTCTGATCTCCTTTATGCTTGTTTCTACCCTTTCACTTTCCCAGTTTCGCTAGCACCTCTCAAATTCTCCCTAAGCTATTCTTTCCTCCATTTTGCACTGCAGATGTTCGCACAAGATAAATTTATTCACCAAGCAGCCCCCATCCCCCCCCCTTACCGCCCCCACCAACCCCCCACGCCCCCCAGCAAGCACTCGCACTTCAGAGACCACCTTGGGGTACACCTCGACCCACTGCAATGCGTTTCTTTACTAATGTTTAAGGGGACAGTAGTATCCTTTTGGTACATTGGAGTGCCTTGATTCCTCCAAAGTATGCCAGGGAACAGGACCAGATAAACAAAAATAATGGTGGTCCGTTGTTTGACTGGAATAGTTTGGAGGAATCAGTGTCTCCAGATTTACCATTGCTATACTATCCCCTTCAGGGCGTCATTATACGTCGAGGAATTTCAGGGCTACTGATTCCTCCAAATGATGCCACGAAACAGAAACTCACTTTGATAACATTGAGGTCAACTTTTTCCGGCCATGGTTTGAAGTAGTCAATAGCCCTCCAATTCTCCAATAAAACAGGTGTCACAAAGGTCATTAAAATTAATGTTCCACTAACGTGATTTACCACAGCCAATCAACTCCTGAAGCGTTACACGTGTACCTCTGAGGTCAACACACACAATAGCTGGCTGCAAAATTAAGTATGCAATATATAGATGAGAACTTAATTTGATTAATTTTTGAAGAAGTTTCTTTATACTACATTTGTATATAAACAGCAGAGCAAAATAAAAAATTACTCCTCTTTCAATAATGCTCTGTCAACAATCATAGATATAGCTGGTGTTTGGACTGATCTGGTGTTGGTTGGAGGAACAACTAATTCCCACTTTGTGACTCCATTTTTACTTTTACAAGCAACTGCTTCACACATGTGACATTCCTTATTTGTCTGCATATATATATATATATATATATATATATATATATATATATATATATATATATATATATATATATATATATATATATATATATTCACCAATTTTCAATCGGGGTGTAGCACTGACGCTTTATTGAAAGTGTTATGATTTACTTTCAATTTTCATGTATGTTTTTCACTTCTGTATATATTTTTTCATGCATAAATATCATCTGCTGTTATGTTCTTTAATTTGATTTATGGGATGTCAGTGTTATTAATGTGGATGATTTCATAATACGATATAATTTATTACGAGACACTACTGTTTGTTATAATAACATGTACAATATTCGCAGATACTAAGTTACAAAAGACGGTATCACATTTATGCTTTCGGTGAACACATGCATTCATATTAGAGCTTGAGCGATAACCTTTCCTTAAATCAATTTAGAGTTTGGAATAAAAAATAATGCAATAAGTAGAGAAACGATAATAATTGCTGGATACACAAATAACTAATCAACAACAACAAGCAAATAAGGGTTAGACATTTTAGGGGATTTGGAACATTACTATATGATCCAATATTCATGGACTGAACAGCCAGCAAAATGGTATTGAACTGCCAGTCATGTGAACAAAAGTAAAGCCTCGGGCACACTGTGAAATATTCCAGTCTGACCAATACCCGTCCTTGCAGGCACCAGCTGTTATCAATTGTTATCTATTTCAGCTGAGGTCGGGACTTCATTTGCTTATATTGGCTGTGAATAACACTCTTTCCAGCAGCGTGCTGTAATGTAGAATTCCTCAAAAGATTGTAATATTATAGTGTAATGCGAGTATGATAATCTATTACTTTGTATTTTATAATGTAATTTTTTAGTGTAATACGAATAAGATAATCTATTACTTTGTCTTCCTCCGCCTTAATTAAATAATATTCTTAGCGTCGTGATGCAATGGTAGCTGCTGATACTCGTGCTCTTGATACATACAGTAACAAGTCCAAATCCTGAAGAAGGTTGTTACACTGACGTCTATTATTGCCAGTGGGATGTGATAGAGAGAGAAAGGGTATGGTGGAGACTGGGGATGTGGAGAAGAGAAAGAGTTTGATGAGGATAGAGGGAGTAGAGAAAGAGAGAACAGAGCCGAGGACAGGAGAGGAAAGTTTTGGACACAAGTAGGCAGGTAGTAGGAAAAGAAGTGAACAGAAGGCAAGAGATGAAGGCAAAGGGCAAGAGAAGAGGGCAAAGGGCAAGATAAGAGGGCAAAGGGCAAGAGAAGAGGGCAAAGGGCAAGAGAAGAGGGCAAAGGGCAAGAGAAGAGGGCAAAGGGCAAGAGAAGAGGGCAAAGGGCAAGAGAAGAGGGCAGAGAGCAAGAGAAAATGAGTGAGGCCTGGGGATGAAGAGTGGTTGAAGTGAAGCCACATGGGAGAACATTAACTGACTCCATGTAAAATTTATACCTGTCTGATCACCTCAAGTGGAATCTCAAGGCTCCACGCTGGGTCGGGTTGGCTGAACAGAGACGGGTGGATGTTAAGGTAACGGGGCATCTTTCTACAGAGACGGGTGGATGTTCAGGCAGGTAAACGCGTGGGGGATCTTGCTACCGCCACGTTTTGGGAACAGCCGAGATTAAAAACGCCTCTTGCATGTAAATAGGGTCTAAGTGCTACGGGAAACAGAAGCTTTGTTATGGGTGAAGACAGTGTACTTTTGACTGTAATATTCGTTCTTACCTTCCCCTACAAATCCCCGGGCACATGGATTGATTCTGACCAGGAGCCTCATTCGGCCATTCATTCACGGCCATGCATGGAGTGGTAAAAGGTTTGTGAGTAGGTGCATGTGCGTATTTGTCTTTGTGTCTGTGTATGTGTGTGTACGGTCTGCTTGTGTGAACGCTATGCTTAGGTCCGCTCGTGTATATAGTTTGTCATCGATAGCTCGTGTGTTTGTTTTGAAGGCCTGGTACTTATCGAGTCATTGTGTCCCTCTCGGTGGTTGATTAAGGACCCTGTGATCGTGTATGAGGCTTGGTGGCTTCTGATTCCTCCCGACTATGCAACGAAACAAACTCCTTTCATATAAGTGGTGTTTCATGGCAATGTTTGAAGGTCTCACTAACCTCCAATTTTCTGACTACAGCACGGGGTCCCTTAAGTTCTACGATGGACCCCTAGGCTATCGTGAAGCTGTAAACAAGGAATAAGAGACTTATGGACGATGCCCTTCCTCATAACTCGCCGCCCCCTCCCTCTTCCACTCCACCCCCACCCCCCCATCTTCTCTTCCTTTCCTCTCGACTTGCCATCTAACCTCCATTCCTTCTCTTACTCACCCTGCTACTTTTACAACCCTCTCATACTCCCTCTTGAAAAAAAACAAACACCGAGATTGAGGTAATTACGTGATCATTCTTAAGTAAACATCAGTATGACATGATACGCGGTTTTTAACACTTCCGTATGTGTTACAAATAACCATCCTGCAAATTTCCTTCAAGTCGTCACTAGGTATTATAGAATTTGGTTGTGACGGTCCGTGAGAGCGTTTAGTGTCAGGGTACTGAGTTAACTGCCAATTACTGGTGCATGAAAGTAACTCCTGCCATGGTAAAGCATACAACTATCCATGTACAGCCGGCCTCAGGAATTCGTATACACTTCTGTGATATCAAGGGTTCGTAACCACTATAGAAAATTTACTACACTAAAATCCTTACACCAAATATCTCTAGTAATGTTATTTGGGTAATACTTGAATCAATTAACAGAACAATGTCTATAATCTGTGTAGAAAACAGACCACTTTCAACCAATGCTCTGGGTACGAATTCCCGAGGCCGAGTGTACAGTTGCGGACACATGAAACAGGCCCCTCAACGAGCATATGATAGGATTAGGAAACACGTGTATAGTGCCTCGTTCTAACCTATATGCTCAATGAAGGGCCCGTTGTAAGTGTGTTAGTTTCATATGCCAACTACGGTATGTTTACTTTAAGGAGGTGCTGGAGTAGGGGGATAGGCTTGAGGGGGTTTGGGGGGATGCGGGAGTAGGGGGACAGGCTTGGGGGGGTGTGGGGGGATGCGGGAGTAGGGGGGGGTGCGGGAGTAGGGGGACAGGCTTGGGGGGGTGCGGGAGTAGGGGGACAGGCTTGGGGGGGTTTTGGGGGGTGCGGGAGTATGGGTACAGGCTTGGGGGGGTTTTAGGGGGTGCGGGAGTATGGGGATAGGCTTGGGGGGGTTTTGGGGGGTGCGGGAGTAGGGGGACAGGCTTGGGGGGGTTTGGGGGGTGTGGGAGTAGGGGGACAGGCTTGGGGGGGGGGGGGTTGGGGGGGGGGTTGGGGGGTTGGGGGGTTGCGGGAGTAGGGGGACAGGCTTGGGGGTGTTTGGGGGGATGCGGGAGTAGGGGGACAGGTTTGGAGGGGGGGGGTTTAGGGGGTGCGGGAATAGGGGACAGGCTTTCTACCCACCTCAAGCCTGTCCCACTATTCTCGCACCCCCCAAGCCTGTCCCCTATTCTCGCACCCCCTTAATTAACATAACCATTAAACTGTATAGGAAATGAGAAGCAATAAATCACATATAATTGATCACCATAAATTATTCAACAAAGAAATATGGCTGAGTTATTGCATATGTACAGGTTTGAACTTTATAACTTAATTAAGAACACAAGTTATCAGCCGATTCCATTGTACAGTCGCGGCACATAGTCCTTGAACAGACTTCCCCTTACACCCTGGTCAAGGACTATGTGCCGCGACTGTACAACCACGACGCGAGACAGAAGACCATTTATAATTCCAAACACCTTTTTGAGATAAACTAGTGGGCTACTGATTCCTCCAAACTATGCCAGGAAACTATGGTACTAATAAGGGATCTGTTGTTTCCTGGATTTATTTGGGGGAATCAGAGACCTTCCAATTCACCGAAAAGATAATATAATCTCCCCTTTAACAACAACTGGATATGCAAAGTAACAAAGATGGAAGAAATAACCCAGAGGAAAAAAAAAAAAAAAAAAAAAAAAAAAAATCTGGGATGAAAGCACTCAGTTTTGGTAGAATTAATTAATGGGTGACTGAACTGAACCACACTGCGTCTTATATATATATCCTATATTTTCGTCGTCGTTACACCTAAGACAGGAGGTATAGCGCTCTCCTGCAACTTCGGTACAAGCAGCATTACGTATTCCTTTGCTTATGTCGGGTGCAATTCATATTCACTCAGCCGCATTTTTAAAGGAGAAAAAATACAGTGTTGGTAAATCTTGAGCATCGGATTCCTCCAAACTATTCCAAGCAACAACAGAACACCATTATTTTTGCTCATCTGGTCCTGTTTCCTGGCATACTTTGGAGGAATCAAGGCACTCCAATTTACCAAAAAAGAATTACCACCTTAAGGGAGACGTACAGTGTTGGTAAATCTTGAGCATCGGATTCCTCCCAACTATTTAAAGCAACAGGCCATCATTACTTTTGTTCATGTGGTCCTGTTTCTTGGCATACTTTTTTTGGGGGGAATCAAGGAGCTCCTATGTACCAAAAATATTATACTCTCCCCTTAATTAATATCCACAACACAAGTCACCTTATCAAATTATCCATTCAGCAGCATGCACTCCCAATTTTAATCTACTCTGCTTTTTATATTATCCACGCTTACATTATCCATACACACATTATCCACTTTTGTAGTATTCCTATTTACTGTAAGCACACTTGTAAGCAATTTTGTTCACGCGTTACAAAATAATTACCAAATTTATTACCAAATTTATTACGTCATTACTTAAATATTCACACAGTATTTATATTACGCTTTACCATCACCATTTTATTTCTATTCATTTTGCGTTTCACTAAGTAAGTACCAAACAAACACAAAAAAATAAGTAGCAACCATCAATCAACACTAAAACTAACCAAAAAGTCAGAATGTATCTAATTGTTCCACCTTTATTTGCATTTCAGGTAAGTGGACAGCGAGTGTGTTGTGAGGTTGTGTCCTGCTGGTAACTGAATGAACACAAGGTACGTCACATCACACAACACAACACAACACAACACGGGCAGTAGTGAGTAGTGGGTGACGTTTGTGACAGCTGGACCCTTTGCCTCATCAGTCAGTTTCCTTCATTGATTTCCGTTCGTGTGGCTGGTTTCTTTCTGTCAACCACCTGCATTTATCGTCACCCTCATCAACAAAATAATAAAGACCGGGTTGACGTGACAGCTGTACCCTTTTCCTCATCAGTTTCCTTCATTGATTTCCGTTCGTGTGGTTTCTTTCTTTCAACCACCTGCATTTATCGTCACCCTCATAAACAAAATAATAAAGACCTAACTAATTTTTCTTTGATTTCTGGATTATGACACGATCTAGATAATGTAAATAATAAAATATAACTCAGGCAATTTGTTTATAAAAGTGAGGATATAAGAACACACATTGAGGGAAGGTGAAGCACTCGTAACACTTTATAAGGAGAGATTCTTTTGTTGGTGAATTGGAAGGTTTCTGACTCCTCCAAACTATGCCACGAAACAGAAAACCCCCTATTAGTACCATTAGTCTGTCTGTTTTCTGGCATGGTTAGGAGGAATCAGTAGCCTTCCAATTTAGGCTACGAACAGGAAAATCTCCCCTTAAGTACAGTTTATTATAAGATATTAATTTCACGTGTTATGTGGTAAGGAAGAAATTGTGAAAATAAGTATGTTTATGTTTGTGTCATTATTTTCAGCTCGAGAACGTTTGATATTACGTAATTATTTCTGTGTACATTGCCTCCTCATTGATCTATATCGTCAATTATACATTAAAAACAGTATTACATTGTGTCGCAGAAACTGTAATAATTATGGATAAATGTAAACAGGGGAATATAGAAAAGTGCAGTAAAATAGTGGAAATGTATGAGAGGTATTGTACGAGTTAGGAGGGAAGATATTAGAGAGTATATGAGGTGGCTGTAAGAAGGAAGGCAGCGTTGAAGGAGAGAGAGACTTATTAGGAGAAGCTGTGTTGTTATTCCATATCACTCATCTACTAATCGGTGTTCTTAACTTTCCCTTTAAAGTTATTACACTCCTCTCTCTCTCACTCTCACACTCTCACACTCACTCTCTCTCACACACACACACACACACACACACACACACACACATACACACTCACACACACACACACAGTCTCTCTCTCTCTCTCTCTCTCTCTCTCTCTCTCTCTCTCTCTCTCTCTCTCTCTCTCTCTCTCTCTCTCTCTCTCTCTCTCTTTGGCCCCGAGTTAGCAGCCTTTATCTCTCCTGCTTACGTCTTATCCTCTCCCAGCTTTTAAGGAAGGGTAGGTGGTGAGGCAGGCCCAACCAGGGACCCTTCCTTTCCTATCCTTCTTTTTCCTTGTCTTGTCTTTCGTACCCACATCACTGACATCTTCCACCCTTTCCTCCCTCTTTTATTTCCTTTATTCACTTTCCCTCTACTTCTCTCATTTTCCCCTTTCCTCCTCCTTTATTTCCTTTATTCACTTCCCTCTACTTCTGTCATTTTCCCCTTCCCTCATCTCCTTCCTTCATCTCCATTTGTGTGGCTTCTTTCAATCTTCACATCATTCATTCATTCATCTACTTACCCTTTTCTTCAATTTCTCTCGTCTTCCCTTCCCTTGCCTTTCTTTAATCTTCTCTTTTGGTTTGGCTATGTCGCTGCTTCCATTCTCCACCTCATTAACTTCCCTTCCCTTCTTTCTAATCTTCTCTCATTTTGCCTTGCAACTTTAATCACCTTTTCGTTCCTTAATCTCCACTTTGGTTCTCCACAAAAAATATCCTTCTTTGCTTGCACCACCTCTTCATTTATATATTTTATTCTACACTTCAGTTCTTCTTTATATTCTCTATCTTGCTTCAACATTTCCTACTTTATTCTTTTCACATTTCGTTTGTCTTTACTCCTCTTTCTCTGGATTTCTCTCATATCGTTTCATCTCTCTCTCCTGTTTCTCCTAATCCTACTATAATTACTTCTTCTCTCTCGTCTCCCCTGATTCTTCCTCATTTCTCATTTCCTTCACTTCTATTTCCTTTCCCTTTTTATTCATCATTTATCAAAGTAATTTCCTCAGTCCTCACTTATTTTCCTCCACCCCCTCCCCTTTCCATCCCCTTTCAAAATCCTCTCTCCATCCCCTTTCAAAATCCCTCTCTCCATCCTCACTTCCTTCAATCCATCTCTCTATTTCCTTTCCCTCATTCCTTCCCACGTCTCTCAAAATCATTCACTCTGTCCCTCCCTTCCTTCCCTATCCTACCTCTCCTTCCCTTTCCTCTTCCCAAGTGATAGAAAGCCCATGAATGGAGTCGAACCGTCCTCTTACATCCTGGTTCATAAATGAGATTGAATCCTTTGTGCTTGGTTCAATGGGAGAGGCGATGACATAGAAAGCAGAGAGAGGGAGAGCGATGGAGAAGAGAAGACAGAGAGGAAACTATAGAAAAATTGGTAATGGAATATAATACGCAGACAAAATACACTATCAATAACTCTTTCTTCACTTCCTTACAACCAGAAAGAAAGGAGAAGACAAGACAGAGAGGAAAATTATGGAAAGAGAGATAACAGAATACAATAATAATAATAATAATAATAATAATAATAGTAATAATAACAATAATAATAATAATAATAATAATAATAAAACAATAACAATATTAATAATAATAATAATAATAATAATAATAATAATAATATTAATAATAAAAATAATAGCTAAGGCAGTTCTAGTATATTCTTTTTCGCTTTTTCAAGGCAAGAGGGATTAACTTTAACATAACTTTTTTTTATGTTGTGTAGGAAATGCAGGTCTTGGAAAGGATTACAAGATAACCTATTTATATCTTTTCATTTCTACCCTTGCTATTTCTTTCACGTATCATCTCCCACGTCATAGGGTTAATTAAATGGAATAGTGGTAATCTCATCTCGTGCCAACTTCTCCCAGGGTCGAGACTCATAACTCACAACAACAACAACATACTCTATTATTCTGTATTTGAACACCAAGGCACAGACAGTACTGTAAAATACATCAGGAACAACCAACCCACCTGTATACAAAATAAATAAAGCCTTAATACTGGAGCTTAACTTTAGGCATCAGGTAAGAGGATGACCAAGCTTAGTAATATTTTTCTAAACCATGACAAGAACTTACAGGCAGATATTAAGAGAAGGCTTTGGTCATTTGAAGAGATATGTCGACTCGAGAAGAAACACTGAAATATAATGGATGAATAATAGTGAATGATCTGTGTGTGTATATAAATAGACTGATAAACAAACCAAACAAACCAAAAGAGAAAACAACAAGATGATGGTAAATATTAACTAAATGAGGTATCTTCTCACAGACAGACAGACAGACAGACAGACAGACAGACAGACAGACAGACAGATAAACAAATAGACAGATATCCTAACACTAACTGCCTGTTCTTACCAATCTCCCTGCCCTCTCCCTTACCTTACCTTATAGACAAAAAAGTCACTAGTGATGCTGAACACTGACTGACAGATTG
>JAWQEG010004574.1:45000-52500 GCA_033782935.1 Petrolisthes cinctipes | reverse complement strand
TGTCTGAGGTTCTCAACCATGACTCCCGTTATGGCCACCATCTCGGGTTCCTCTGTCGCAACGAGGGCCCGCAGTTCCAAAAACTTGTTTCGGATGGACCTGGCGTTGAACAATAGAACCTTCAGGGAACCCCCAACTGCAGGGCTCCCTATACTCTTCCGTTTCCCGGTTTGGTCATTGTCTTGGTAGTGCTGGGGATATCCTTCTTCAGGATCTCAGCGAATGTCTTCTCTGGGGTCACTCTAGCATAGCAACGAGGGCTCTCCTCCACGCTCGGTCGAGTGCTCCTGAGACATCGTCGGACGGCGTCTTCCATTAATTTGGAAAGCACTTCTTTCCCCTTTAGTGAGAGATGTGTGGCCATCCCTCTGGTAGAGGTCGTCTCTACCAAAGAGTGAGGTGTAGGGGTCCACAAAGAACACCCCCTCGGCAGTACACAAATCAGCCAGGCGCTGATTTACTGCAATGTTCTTTGACAGAGCAGTCCCTAAAGGGCCTCTCCTTGGGAGCATGCCAACAACTACCCTTCTGCGGGTTTTTGACCCACAGTCGTCTACTGCACCGAGCACATCCGAGAGGGACTCCTTTCGGTCATGCTCTACTCTACCATTTCTCAGGTAGATGTCATTACCACTCACCATGAGTGCAATGACAGCAGATCTGGACGTTTGGATCCTCTCAGCTTCCTTTCGGAGGTCAGCATTGCCACAACCTGGCAAACAATTCACCTTCACAGAAGTGTGAAGGCGATCTGCCATTAGGGGTTCCAGCCCTCGTGCCTGGGAATCACCTACAATGTGTATATCCACAGGCCTCTCCTTGGTAGGAGCACGAGATGCCTTGTGAGGAACCCGAGAGTGTTTTGAATTCCTGCCGGGCTCGTCACTTCCTCCAGGTTGCTTCTTCTTCGTCTTTTTTTTTCCATCTTCATTTTCTTTTCCTTCTTATTTGATTCCTCACTTTCCTCTAATCCCTCCTCAATTGTCTTCTTGGGGTTTTTCTTCCTTCTCCATATTCCCCTCCTCTTTTCCATCACACTTTTCTGCAGTCTCTTTTCTCCTTCTGCAGTCTCTTCTCCCTCTTCATTGTTGCTGTTCTTCTTCTTGTTGTTCTTCTTCTTGTTGTTCTTTTTCTTGTTCTTCTTCTTCTTCTTTACCCGCCGTGGTGGAGCTCTCCGGTGAAGAAGCTCCTTGGACTGCCTTGTCTCTCACATGGCAGTCACACCTCTGCGAGTCCATTCGGAGAACTTCCTCCTTTAGGGAGTTGTTCTCCTTCGTGAGCAGTGAGATGTGCTTCATCAACCTCTCCTCGAGTTTGCAAAAGTCGCAGACACTCGAGGAGTCTAGGTCGCTCGCACTCCTCCCGCTGAAGTCCTCACACCAGCGGTACACCTTGCATGTAGTACATGTAAATTTTCTTGCTGATGGACCAGTCATCTCGCTCTAATTCAATTTCAGACCAATAATATAAAAGAAAGGGTAGTGTGATTTGGTCTCGCATAAGTCTCATCCGCCTACTTCCAGAAGGTTTTCGGTCGTTCGGCCAACAGAAACCTTATGAGCCAAGCACACCAACCCTAAGGTCTCCCCCTGGGTCGGACGGCCCCAATCGTGCCGCAGCTCCCAACTGAGCAGCACAAGAGTCCTAAGTCAATGGGACTCTGATTTTTCGACAGGGGTGCTTGAAGTGTAACCGTCGTCCTACTAATCCCTACTAATCCTCCATCCGCGGCCAAACTTAAAGCAAATAGTAAAACTAAATGTCCACGACTTAATCCGAGATCTTTTACTGGCCTGGCAGCCAGCGAGGCACGAAAGCTCTCTCACCAAAGAGCAGTCGAGCCTTTAGGCACCTAAGAACGGTCACAGGGAGCTGGTCAGGCTTATTAATCTAAGAGAATACCTACGGGGGTCCTGAGGCATCTCCATTACTCGTACCCCACACGCCTGAGATCCCTTCAATCTCAGCCCTTTCGAAACCTGTGAGCGTTAAAAGGCGTTGTTTTAGGAGGTTCCAAAGCCTCCCTTCTCACACGGCATAAGGTAGCTGGTGAGGTCCTTAACAATAAAAACTTATATCGAAAGTGATGAAGATTTTTTTTTTTTTTTTTTTGTTAGGACAGTTGAAGAGCAGTTGTGAAACTTAATATTAACATGAAGATTTGACAACTCTTAGTCAGGATCCTAATAACGCTACCTTTCTGGCACGGTAACCCAACTGGACTAAATGTCCCCCAGCATAGCTAGCAAAATTCAAACAGATCACACAAGCTCTCTCACCGACGGCAAGGTGGTTGTCTCGAGAGAGAGAGAGAGAGAGAGAGAGAGAGAGAGAGAGAGAGAGAGAGAGTGTGTGTGTGTGTGTGATGACAGGCATGTTTCTTTGAGAGAGAGAGAGAGAAAGAGAGAGAGAGAGAGATAGAGACAAACAAGATATGAGAGAGAGAGAGAGGAGGAAGTAAAAAACAAACAAGATGAGAGAGAGAGAGAGAGAGAGAGAAACAAACAAGATATGAGAGAGAGAGAGAGAGAGAGAGAGAGAGAGAGAGAGAGAGAGTGGAGGAGGAGGAAAGAGAGGAAACAAACAAAAGAGAGAGAGAGAGAGAGAGAGAGAGAGAGAGAGGGGACAGTGTACAAGGTGATCAGGAATTTATGTTTTTTACTGTACAGAGAAGGTGGGTGGGTTAGCAGCAGGGGTTGGCAATACTGCATACACCCCCAGGCAGGTCTAGTTCCGGGAGTATACACACATACATACACACACACACATACACATACATACACACACACACACATACAGGATTATGCATAACAACACACACACATACACACACGATTATGCATATCAACACACACACATATATATACACACACACATATATATACACACACAGGGTTATGCTTATTAACACACACATATACACACACAACATACAGGATTATGCATATCAACACACACACATATACACACACATACAAGATTATGCATATTAACACACACACACACACACACACACACACAGGATTATGCATATCAACACACACACATATATACACACACATACAAGATTATGCATATTAACACACACACACACACACACACAGGATTATGCATATTTTTTAACACACACATACCCACGATATAGCCCGGGTTCGAATCCCCGATCGAGTGAACCCCTGTACACCTAGCAGAGAATACATACATATACATACATACTGTTCACCTAGCAGAGTACATACATATACATACATACTGTTCACCTAGCAGAGTACATACATATACATACATACTGTTCACCTAGCAGAGTACATACATATACATACATACTGTTCACCTAGCAGAGTACATACATATACATACATACTGTTCACCTAGCAGAGTACATACATATACATACATACTAGCTGTTCACCTAGCAGAGAATACATACATATACATATGTATGTGTATGAGAGGTGTGGTATGAGTGAGAAGGCAATTGGTATTGAGTGTGGAGTGGTTGAGAGAGTGAAGTGTAATACATTGAGATGGTTTGGACATGTAGAGAGAATGTAAGGTGAGGAGTTTGTAAAGAAGGTGTATGGAAGTGAAGTTGTGGCACCTGGTGTGAGAGGCAGACCTCCGGTTAGATGGCAGAACACAGTGGAAGAGTATGTAAAGGAGAGTAACATGAGGGGCAGAGGAGGGAGTAAGGAGGGAGTGTTGGAACAGAGTGGAAGAGTATGTAAAGGAGAGAAACGTGAGGGGGCAGAGGAGGGAGTAAGGAGGGAGTGTTGGAACAGAGTGGAAGAGTATGTAAAGGAGAGAAACATGAGGGGCAGAGGAGGGAGTAAGGAGGGAGTGTTGGAACAGAGTGGAAGAGTATGTAAAGGAGAGAAACGTGAGGGGCAGAGGAGGGCTTGAACAAGTAAGGAGGGAGTGTTGGGACGGGGAGAACTGGAGACACTTCTGCCGTGGGCCACCCCCCTTGGGGGGAGTTCCCGGAGGGAACGAGGCGTCAGAGCTATAGATAGATAGATACATACATACTGTTCACCTAGCAGAGAGTACATACATATACATACATACTGTTCACCTAGCAGACAATAGGTACGGGACGTAGGTGGAGGAGTTGTGACCTCGCTACCCAGGTGTGTGAAAAAGGTACCAGCCTTACCCAAAGATCGGTCACTAAGAGCTCTGAGCACGTGTCCAGCAAGTGATCTAAACCAGGTGAAACACAAAGGATTATGCATATTAATACACACACATACACACATCTTCTAATTTACAAAACACACACACACACACACACAAGGTTATGCATATTAAAACACACGCACACACACACAGTTAAGAATATCAACACACACATGCACACAGTTAAAATCTCTCTCTCTCTCTCAATTTCTTTTTCACAAACACACACACACAGTCTCTCTCTCTCTCTCTCTCTCTCTCTCTCTCTCTCTCTCTCTCTCTCTCAATTTCTTTTTCACAAACACACACAGTCTCTCTCTCTCTCTCTCTCTCTCTCTCAAACACACACAGTCTCTCTCTCTCTCTCTCTCTCAATTTCTTTTTCACAAACACACACACACAGTCTCTCTCTCTCTCTCAATTTCTTTTTCACAAACACACAGTCTCTCTCTCAATTTCTTTTTCACAAACACACACAGTCTCTCTCTCTCTCTCTCTCTCTCTCTCTCTCTCTCTCTCTCTCTCTCTCTCTCCTCTCTCTCTCTCTCTCTCTCTCTCAATTTCTTTTTCACAAACACACACAGTCTCTCTCTCTCTCTCAATTTCTTTTTCACAAACACACAGTCTCTCTCTCTCTCTCTCTCTCTCTCTCTCTCTCTCTCTCTCTCTCTCTCCTCTCTCTCTCAATTTCTTTTTCACAAACACACAGTCTCTCTCTCTCTCTCTCTCTCTCTCAATTTCTTTATCACAAACACACACAGTCCTCTCTCTCAATTTATTTTTCACAAACACACAGTCTCTCTCTCTCTCTCTCTCTCTCTCTCTCTCTCTCTCTCTCTCTCTCTCTCAATTCTTTATCACAAACACACACAGTCTCTCTCTCTCTCTCTCTTTCTCTTTCTCTCTCTCTCTCTCTCTCAATTTTTTTTTCACAAACACACACACACAGTCTCTCTCTCTCACTCTCTCTCTCTCTCTCTCTCTCTCTCATACACGATCACAGGGTCCTTAATTTTTGCATCCAACTGTACATACATACATACAAACCTACCATCCTTGTGATAGCTATCTTAACACACACACACACACACACACACGCAGGATATAATTATTATTAGACTTACATCCACGGGGACTCCCAACACACACACAGACACACACACAATATTGCCATCTCTCTCTCTCTCTCTCTCACACACACACACACACACACGATACATTATTAATTATTTCACACACACACACACACACACACATACACACACACACACACACACACACATTGTCATAAAGCACGGTGTATTAATATTTATAGTTAAGTGTAATTATTTTTATTTGGTAAAGTCTTTGATGTAATTATGTTATTCTAAAACAAGTTATTATTATGAAAGTTTAATAAATTTACCAAGAGGTGGTATTTGGCATCTCAACCCAACCCAACCACCTTTTCCCCTTCCCCCCTCCCCACTCCCTCCCTTCTCCCCCCACTCCCTCCTTCCTCCCCCCCACTCTCCCCTACTCGTTACCCCCCAATCCCCCATTCCCTCCCCCCTCCCCTAACAAGAGGAGACAGTAGGCTATATGGCATCTCAACCTAACCCTCCCTTCCCTCCCTACCCTACACCCTCCCCCTCCCTCCATTCCTCCCCTAATCCCCCCTCCTTCCCTCCCCCATACCCTCCTTCTCTCCCTCCCCTAATCCCACACTGCTCCTTCCTCCCTCATCCCCCCCATCCCTCCTTCCCTCTCCCATTCCCCCACGTCATCCCCCCCCCATCACTCCCCCCCATCCCTTCCCTCCCCCATACCCTCCTTTCCCCATACCCCTATACCCTTCCCCTTCCCTTATTCCCCTCTCCGGATATTCTGGCGGTGCATTGCAATATAACTGGACCTTAAGACACCTTCCTTCACCAGTCAGTACTGAAGGAGACACAGAAGAGGGTGTGTGTGTATACCTCTCCACGTACGGCTGGAAGGGAACCGGAAATAATAATAATAACAGCCTCTTACGGCATTATTATTCAACACCAGTGGAAATAATAGTAATAGCAGCCTCCTACGTCCTATTTCTTCATTGCTAGTGGAGAAAATAATAATAATAACAGCCATTTAACGCTATTATTATTCAACACTAGTGGATAAAATAATAATAGCAGTCTCCTACTTGCTATTTCTTCAACACCAGTGGAAATAATAATAATAATAATAGCAGTCTCCTACGTCCTATTTCTTCATCGCTAGTGGAAATAATAATAATAATAATAACAGCCTCTTAAACACTTATTATTATTCAACACCAGTGGAGAAAATAATAATAATAACAGCTATTTATTCAGCACCAAGAAGAATAATGAAGACGCATTTGCTACTCAACAACAACAACACCATCGTCATCATCGGTTTGTTTACATTGTTGTTGTGTTGGGAGACGGGACACAGTGACGCCTTTCCAACGGGGCCTGAAAACAATCCTCCTTCTTCAGATATTAACTTTATAGATAACGACAACAACGACAGCATATTACCTCCTTCAGCACCACCGTCAGTAGAAAAACCAGCACCACCACCAGCAGTAGAAGCCTCAAGGACATCCCCCTTCACCTTTCCAACGGGGCATGAAAACAATCCTCCTTCACCTCCTTCTTCAGATATTAACTTTATAGATAACGACAACAACGACAGCATATTACCTCCTTCAGCACCATCGTCAGTAGAAGAACCAGAAGAAGCCTCAAGGACATCCCCCACCACCACCTTCACTAGGATAATCAAGCCCCGAGCAGCGTCTGAACCATTCGTCCTTGGAAGCCACACCGAAGAAAAGGAAAAAAAGAAAGAAATGACGGAGAGACCCAACATCGTATTCCAACAACCACAACCACAACATCCACAATCACAATCACAACCACAACCACAACCTTCAACATCGACTTTAGCACCTCCAGATTCCAGTAAATTGTTCTTTCCTGAACTTCCTGGTGTTGGTGTTGTCGCTAGTTCGAATCCCATCTCGAATAAGTGTCAGCTGAAGTCTCAAAATACAGGAACAACAGCAAATACAGGAATTTCAAGTAGCGGGACTACTTCTTCTTCCTCCTGTTTGCTGTCTAGTGGAAATGTTTTGCACGAGGGTCTTTGCAAGCGACTATTGGCTCAGGAAACATGTGCCGAGAAAGAATGGCTCGTGTTAATTGATAATAATAATGATAATACTAGGCCTATAGCTGAATGTAAGCCTCGCCCCTGTCCATTTGGTAAGCTGGAATATAAAGGAGAGTGTGTTAACCCATCCGACGGCAATATCTGTGCCTACGGTCA
>JAWQEG010004574.1:2500-42500 GCA_033782935.1 Petrolisthes cinctipes | reverse complement strand
GTGTGTGTGTAATCTTTAGGCTATTTTATTGTAATTATTAAGAAAAAGATGAGATAATACAAGATCACTATTATACTCAAAATGAAGGTATAATGATCAACAAACTATATTATGTTGATAGTGTAATTTTGGGCTTCACAAGTGGAAATGTGTTACCTTCATTAAAAAGCTACTCTCAGATTGTTCGGGGATCTGTGCAGCCGACCATACTTTGCAATTGCAAGGAGTATAATTTGTGGCTGCAACTAGGACGGTAACCATTCCCGACAAATTGGAGAAACTTATGTTTTTTTCATACTAGAGTCAATAAGAAAATCTGTAAATATTGAATGAATTACCGTTATTGCGTACGGTTTTTCTACCTTTCTTACCCACTTATTTAGACCATTTTAATACTATTTTCTTCTATGGCATTTCCTCCGTAAATGCCCCATTTCCAAGATAGGGCATATTCAAATGGGGCATATTGAAATTAGCCTGACCTTACCTGACTTTACCTAACCTAACCTAAACCGCATCAGACTACCGGGACCTAACCTGGGCAGATTACCGGGACCTAACCTGGGCAAACTACCGGGAAATAACCGTGGTAAAGTACAGAAAATGACCGGGGCAAAATACTAGGACCTAGCCGGATCTGGCAACACTGCTACAAAACTATAATTCTTTCAATAAATACCAGAAAAACTTGAGCATGCTTACAAGTATGATTATTAACCTAATCAATAGTGAATAATGGTTCTGTAAAAGTAGGTTAAAATTAAATACATGATTGTGATTATTATTATGTTTATATTTAATCTCTGGGACTGTGGGAAGCCAAATGTTAAATGATTCTGTAAAAGTAGGTTAAAATTAAATACATGATTGTTATTATTATTATTATGTGTATATTTAATCTCTGGGACTGTGGGAAGCCAAATGTTAAATGGTTGTGTAAATAGGTTAAAATTAAATACATGATTGTTATTATTATTATGTTTATATTTAATCTCTGGGACTGTGGGAAGCCAAATGGTAAATGGAGTTCAGGGTAGAAAGGGAAAGCATAACAGGAAACCGGTTATTTAAAGGAAAATTTAAAAATAACAAAAAAATCCATTCTGGAAGGTATGAGAAAAGAAAAGGAAATCACTTGAAAATTAAAAAGGCCCTGAAGAAACAATAAAAAAATTACTACAAGAATAGGGATCTGTTGAAAAGGATATCCCCTGCCCTAACATTTGATCTATAGACAAATATAATATCATTAGGTTTACTAGGTTCCCTAATCCAGTCCAACACACACACACACACACACACACTACACCACATAAAACTGAATCAATTTAAGGTGGTAATTCGTTTTTGGTAATTGGAGTGCCTTGATTCCTCCAAAGTATGCTCGGAAACAGGACCAGAAGAGCAAAAATATATATTAAGTGTTCTGTTGCTTGGAATAGTTTGGATGATTCGGTTTCTCCAGATTTACCAACACAGAACCTTCTCCTTAATAACTTAAAATTCTAGATACAGTATTCTCTTGTGACAATACACCAGCAACCAATACAGTACATAAAAATACAACACAAACTAGGGCTATTCAGAATAAACTAGTATATAATTATACATATTGCATCAAGGATGATTTTTCTTTATTTACTGTCAGACTCGTGTTGCCTCGTTTTCTGCTTTGATTTTAATCGTGAGTTTGATTTTTTCATAATTTTCATTAAATCTTTGCAGTTCTTTTATAAGTTCCTTCCTATGGTCTGCCCTGTTGGCTTCACTGTCTTTGACCACTTGAATATTTTCTTTAATTAAGTAGGTCTACATCTTAAGTGAGTAGCTTTCTCACTTCAGTATTATGGGATGGTGGAAGTTAACCTCCACCTACTACCCACAGTTGATGTGATGGTACAGTTGAGCAAGTAGAAAGTGCAAGTAAAATATGATTATATCTGGACACATCTGGTTACCACTCAATATTTCAATCAGTCACGTTCCACTTTACATTGGCTCTGGAGTCTTAGTGATTCATTGATAAAAATACCAGGGTTTACTACAAATGAACTGAAAGATATTGCTATATACACTCAAATTTTTCTTGCACTTTCTACTTGCTCAACTGTACAGTCCCTTGTTGTGAAGTACCAGCGGCAGCACTTGCTTCTGTTGTTGGGGGAATTGGAGGTGTTGTAGGTGGCTGTATATTCACTAATGATGGTACAGCAGGTGATGGTATGAGAGGTAATGGCACACCAGGGTCCAAATCGGGTTTTTGATATGCTGGTTCCAACACACATGTTAATTCCTATTGCAGCATAGCTATTGTGGCTGGAACAAGCTTCATAAGAACAACCCTATGGGTAATATATAGGGTTTTAAAAATTTAACACAGAAACACCTCAAAAGTACTACTTTCAGTAGACCAAAAGATAAGGAATATATAATTTTACCGAAACAATTTTGGACATTTAAATAATCCCAGAGTCTACGTGTTTGAAGTTTGATGGGTAATATTGGTAAGCAATCCATAAAATATTTAATATTTTTCTGTTCTTGAATCAGCCAGACTTAACCCAAACTAACTGAACTGGACTTGACCAAATTACTGGGACCTAACCTGGGTAAATTACCAAGATCTAACAAAGGCAGACTACTGGGACTTAACTTGGACAAACAACAGTGTGTGGAGCCTTTTAAATTAAGTTAGTGGGTCAAGCATGGTGAAAATGCACTGGTACCCTTTAATTTCATCATAAAAATAATGGAATATAAATCAGAGATATAAAAAAGCGGCACATCTTTCAATAATATTTCCTGGTTACTCTATCCACACTTTGGTGTCCAGTATTTCAATCAACAATTTCTTTAACATGTAAGGCTGATATTTGCAAGGAAAAACTGCAGTCACAGGACTCTTCTAGGTATTTATTGAAAGAATTACCGTTTTGTAGCAGTGTTGCCAGATCCGGCTAGGTCCCAGTACTTTGGCCCGGTCATTTTCTGTACTTTACCACGGTTATTTCCCGGTAGTTTGCCCAGGTTAGGTTACCGGGGGGGTAGTCTGCCCAGGTTAGGTCCCGGTAGTCTGATGCGGTCTAGGTTAGGTTAGGTCAGGTCAGGTAAGGTCAGGCTAATTTCAAAATGCCCCATTTGAATATGCCCTATCTTGGAAATGGGGCATTTGTGGAGAAAATGCCATAGAAGAAAATAGTCTTAGAATGGTCTAAATAAGTGGGTAATGAAGGTAGAAAAAACGTACGCAATAACTGTAATTCATTCAATATTTACCAAATAATGGAATACAAATCAGAGATATAAAAAAGCGGCACATCTTTCAATAATATTTCCTGGTTATTCTATCCACACTTTGGTGTCCAGTATTTCGATCAACAATTTCTATAACATGTCAGGCTGATATTTGCAAGGAAAAACTGCAGTCACAGGACTCTTCTGTACTTTAGTCCAGCACCATCCTGTTGAGTTGGCTGGTTTTACAAAATAATAGACATTTCCCTCAAATGCTACTGGTTAGGGTACTCATGCCACTTCAAAATCATATTTCCTTTATGTATTTTGAAGATAACGTCTCATATTATGCTAAAATGTCATATATATTTCTGTAAGAGGCCTTGCCAGTTATTGTTTATGTAGCATCAGCTGATGAGCAACCCATAAAAGTTGCCAGATACCGCCACGTATCCCTGCTATCCAGATGGGTTGCTGCGGGTTGCCCTCCGACCAACCCGGCCCGCTGGCAGAATATCTCCTTTTACCTTAACCTCCACATCAGAATTTCCCTTTTTACCTCAACTTCCACATTATAATTTCCCTTTTTACCTCAACTTCAACATCAGAATTTCCCTTTTTACCTTAACTTCAACATCAGAATTTCCCTTTTTACCTCAATTTGTTGTATGGCATCCACAGAGCTAAAAACATAGAGCTCGCCACCACCACCCTGGCGTGTCACCACCGGAAGTGGGTTGGCGGCCATGACAGATAGCCCATCCCCTCAACCCGCCAGCCTGGTAGCTTATGCCAGGGTAAGATATTATATCATTTATTCGGTCTTTTATTGATGATATGGTATATTAACTACATTATAGTGACTCACAATATAACTGTGGATAGAAACAAACTATACAAGTACGTACGGGAGTTCAAAGCGCGCGCCAATGGGCTATTCAAAATGGCCGCCGACTTGTGACACTCCTCCCCTATCTAATAACACAGGGTTAAGCGCTCTAGGTTTGTAGCTCTGTGTCATTATACCTTCATTTTAAGTATAATAATGATTTTGTATTATCTCCTCTTTTCTTAATAATTACAATAAATAGACTACAGATTACACACTCTCTCTCTCTCTCGAATGAAGGAAATATAAAGAAAGGAGGCAAAAAATAAGAGAAAATAGAAAGAAATTAATCTCATAAAAAAAAATAATAAATTAATGTATAATAAAATAACAAAATCATGTTTTTATTTTTATTTAATTTTTTTAATTTTTGAGTATAAAAAATAAATTTGCTTGTATTTATATTTGGGTAAACAAAACAATAATTAATTAATTAACATTTCAGATTTCTAAGCCTAATATCACAATATAATAATAATTAAGGATGTAAGATTTATTTAATTAATTTAGGAGGTAATAATTCACTTTTGTTATGTCAGGAAATGAACAAAACAAAAAAATGAACAAAACATGAACAAAAAAAATAATGAACAAAACATGAACAAAAAAAATAATGAACACAACATGAACAAAACATAGACAAAAAATAATGAACAAAACATGAACAAAAAAAATAATGAACAAAACATGAACAACAAAAATAATGAACAAAAAATAATGAAAACATGAACAAAAAAATAATGAACAAAACATGAACAAAATAAATAATGAACAAAACATGAACAATAAAATAATGAACAAAACATGAACACAAAATAATGAATAAAACATGAACAAAAAAATAATGAAAAAAAAATAATGAACAAAACATGAACAAAAAAAAATGAACAAACATGAACACAAAATAATGAACAAAACATGAACAAAAAAATAATGAACAAAACATGAACAAAAAAATAATGAACAAAACATGAACAAAAAAAATAATGGTGTTTGTTCTGTTGCTTGGAATAGTTTGGAGGATTCATTTACTCCAGAATTACCAACACAAAATTTCCACTGTTGGCAAGGTGTAAATAATGTGTTGTCACAGCCAGATAGTATGTTGTCAGTGTGTGTGTGTTTTTTTTTTACGTCTAACCTGTGTGTGTGTGTGTGTGTGTGTGTGTGTGTGTGTGTTTTACGTCTAACCTGTGTGTGTGTGTGTGTGTGTATATTTTAAATTCTATCCTGTGTGTGTGTGTGTGTATATTTTTAATTCTATCCTGTGTGTGTGTGTGTGTATATTTTTAATTCTATCCTGTGTGTGTATGTGTGTGTGTTTTTTTACTTCTAACGTGTGTGTGTGTATGTGTGTGTGTTTTTACCTATATCCTGTGTGTGTGTGTGTGTGTATTTTTAACTCTATCCTATGTGTATGTGTGTGTGTGATGTAGTCAGAAAATTGGAGAAAACGAGTCCTTCAAATATTGCCACGAAACAAACACACACACAGACACACACCTATATGGAAGGAGCTTGTTTGTTTCGTGGCATAGTCAGGAGGAATCAGAAGCCTCCAATTATTCTCATACACGATCACAATTTAACCACAATTATTATTATTATTATTATTATTATTATTATGATGGAATTAACTTTACGGATCCATTATTATTATTATTATCATTATTATTATTATTATCATTATTATTATCATTCATTATTATTATTATTATTATCATTATTATTAACCAAAGATGGAATTAACTTTATGGATCCATTATTATTATTATTATTATTATTATTATCATTTATTATTATTATTATTATCATTCATTATTATTATTATTATTATCATTCATTATTATTATTATTATCATTATTATTCACCAAAGATGGAATGAACTTTATGTATCCATTATTATTAATCTAAGATAGAATGAATTAACTTTATGACTGGTGCCCCTTGTATCATTCATTATTATTATTATTAACCAAAGATAGAGTTAATTTTACAGATCCATTATAATTATTTATATTATCATTATTATTATTATTAACCAAGGATGGAATGAATTTTACATATCCATTATTATCATTATTACAGTATTATTATTAACCAAAGATGGAGTGAACTTTACGACACGCTCCCCTCGGATCTTTCTTAAAACCGATACCACACTCCCCGTACAGACTCTTGTATGTCGAGGTGGAAGGAAAGCGGTACGTTTGGCGACACCGATCCTGGAAATCCCTCCTCGACCCGATGGGACAGTTCCGGAGCGTCACCACGTCGAAGATGGGTCGTATGAATATGTCGTTGCATTCCACCGTGTTGTTAACCTGGTTATAGATCTTGAATGCATCGTCGCAGAACCCGTAATACATTTTGCGGTAACAGGTCTTTGAATTGGCGGCAGCTGTGTGGTCTTCGTTTGTCCCTGAATTGGCAGCTGTGTGGTCTCCGTTTGTCCTTGAATTGACAGCTGTGTGGTCTCCGTTTGTCCTTGAATTGACAGCTGTGTGGTCTCCGTTTGTCCTTGAATTGACAGCTGTGTGGTCCTCGTTTTTCCCGCCAACGAAGCCGTCAACCAGGCACTTGTTTGGAACGCAGGCCACGGTGCAGTCTTCGGTGAGGTCCAGATAGTGGCCGAAGGAACACTGGCCTTGTTCCTGTCGTGCATAGCAGTTCCCGCTGAACATATCGTACGTGAAGCCGTACTCGCAGTCGCAGTACGTCTCTCCGGTCATTTCCACGTACAACATCTGTCCGTAGGCACAGATATTAACGTCGGATGGGTCAACACACTGTCCTTTATATTCCAGCTTACCAAATGGACAGGGGCGAGGCTTACATTCAGCTATAGGCCTAGTATTATCATTATTATTATCAATTAACACGAGCCATTCTCCCTCGGCACATGTTTCCCGAGCCAATAGTCGCTTGCAAAGACCCTCGTGCAAAACATTTCCACTAGACAGCAAACAGGAGGAAGAAGAAGTTGACGTTGAAGGTTGTGGTTGTGGTAGTTGTTGTGATTGTGGTTGTTGGAATACGAAGTTGGGTCTCTCCGTCGTTTCTTTCTTTTCTTCGGTGTGGCTTCCAAGGACGAATGGTTCAGACGCTGCTCGGGGCTTGATTATCCTAGTGAAGGTAGTGGTGGTGGTGGGGGATGTCCTTGAGGCTTCTGCTGCTGGTTCTTCTACTGACGGTGGTGGTGGTGAAGGAGGTAATATACTGTCGTTGTCTGTAAAGTGGATATCTGAAGAAGGAGGTTTGTTTTCATGCCCCGTTGGAAAGGTGGTGGGGGATGTCCTTGAGGCTTCTACTGCTGGTGGTGCTGGTTTTTCTACTGACGGTGGTGCTGAAGGGGGTAAAATGCTGTCGTTGTCTATAAAGTTGATATCTGAAGGAAGATTGTTTTCAGGCCCCGTTGGAAAGGCGTCACTGTGTCCCGTCTCCCAACACAACAACAATGTAAACAAACCGATGATGACGATGGTGTTGTTGTTGAGTAGCAAATGCGTCTTCATTATTCTTCTTGGTGCTGAATAAATGGATGTTATTATTATTATTATTTTTTCCACTTGCGTGAATAATAAGTGTTTAAGAGGCTGTTGTTATTATTATTATTATTTTCTCCACTAGCGATGATGAAATAGGACGTAGGAGACTGCTATTATTATTGTTTTCTCCACTGGCGTTGAATAATAATTGTTTAAGAGGCTGTTATTAATATTTTTTCCACTGGCGATGAAGAAATAGCACGTAGGAGGCTGCTATTATTATTATTTTATCCACTAGCGATGAAGAAATAGGACGTAGGAGGCTGCTATTATTATTATTTCCACCGGCGTTGAATAATAAGTGTTTAAGAGGCTGTTATTATTATTATTTCCACTGGTGTTGAAGAAATAGCACGTAGGAGGCTGCTATTATTATTATTTCCACTGGTGTTGAATAATAATGCCGTTAAGAGACTGTTATTATAATTATTTCCGGTTCCCTTCCAGCCGTACGTGGAGAGGTATACACACACACCCTCTTCTGTGACTCCTTCAGTACTGACTGGTGGAGGAAGGTGTCTTAAGGTCCAGTTCAGTGTGACCACTTACGAAATGGACAAATCCCAAGACTGACCCATAAAAATTGCCAAGACAAACAAAAAAATCCCAAGATTCTTATTAATACTCTTCATTATTTGTATAACTAGGGCCTATTTTCACAAGATACAGTATAACTGACCTTATATATCACCGTACATATATCACCGTATATATAAAGTTAACTTCAACATCATAATTTCCCTTTTTACCTCAACTTCCACATCAGAATTTCCCTTTTTACCTCAACTTCCACATCAGAATTTCCCTTTTTACCTCAACTTCCTCATCAGAATTTCCCTTTTTACCTTAACTTCAACATCATAATTTCCCTTTTTACCTCAACTTCCACATCAGAATTTCCCTTTTTACCTCAACTTGTTGTATGGCATCTGTGCACAGAGCTATACACATAGAGCGATCGACCCTGTGTTATTAGATTGGGAGGAGTGTCGCCAGCCAGCCTGCTCGGCGGCCATTTTGAAATGCCCTTTGGAGCGCGCTTTGAACTCCCGTACGTACTTGTATAGTATGTTTCTATCCACAGTTATTGTCATTTCCCTGATTTGTAAAGCATTGTATCTTGTTATCTAATTATAAAGGTTTTGTTAAATCAATTAACAAGGCTCAGATAATGTCCATACGGAAAATTATGCAAAGAAATTAAACTTAAACTGGTTTATTAAACAAGACAAATATATATAACTGTAATCTGTCTCCCTCTCCCTCCACTTACCTTACATACATACATACATATTACTCTAGTGTGACATTCATACATACATATATATTACTCTAGTGTGACATACATATATATTACTCTAGTGTGACATACATACATACAGTCGTGGTCAATAATAATCATCCACATATGGGTAACTTTAACAATTTACTGTGTAATGTTTTCATGTTCACATACTATTTTATTGTTTTAAGTAGTGTGTAGCTGTTTGTATTAAATTAAACGATGGCACTATACCTATTTATTGGAATGTTTATCAGCTAAGGAACAGAGGGAAGCTGTCAAAATCTTACGTGAGTTACTCCTATATGGATGATTATTTTTGACCACGGCTGTACATTCATACATACATATTACTCTAGTGTGACATACATACATACATATTACTCTAGTGTGACATACATATTACTCTAGTGTGACATATATAGATACATATTACTCTAGTGTGACATACATACATACATATTATTCTAGTGTGACAAACATACATATTAATCTAGTGTGACATACATACATATTATTCTAGTATGACATATATACATACATATTAATTATTCTAGTGTAACATACATACATACATACATACATATTACTCTAGTGTGAAATACATACATACATACATACATATTACTCTAGTGTGACATACATACATACATATTACTCTAGTGTGACATACATAGATACATATTACTCTAGTGTGACATACATACATACACACGTTCTAGTGTGACATGCATACATACACACATATTACTCTAGTGTGACATACATACTGTACATACATTCATACTGAACAATGTGAACATAAAATACTGATCATAATAGAGATTAAGTTCGTTGTATATATATATTATAATAAGGTGACTGTGGATGAGAGCCAACGATAGTTTTGTTTATCTAACTCATTTCACCTTATATATATATATATATATATATATATATATATATATATATATATATATATATATATATATATTATAAGAAGGTGACTGTGGATGAGAGCCAACGATAGTTTTGTTTATCTAACTCATTTCACCTATTAACCGAAATGTATTTATATTTAATCAGCCATTCACTGATATATCGGTTAAAGAAATACTTATTCATATATTGTGAGTCACTATAATGTAGTTAATATACCATATCATCAATAAAAGACCCAATAAAGGAAATAATATCTTACCTGGCAACACTGTAAACAAGCAGATCTGGTACCACTGACGATCTGGTAACACTGAAGATCTGGCAACACTGAAGATTTGGTAACACTGACGATCTGGCAACACTGATATTCTGAATTCGACCCGGGCCGACCGTGAGTTAAAAAATAAAATAATGTTTTTGTTTTATGGACCGTATTCAAGGACATTCGTGGTGTATACGATGGTGTGGTGTATACGATGGCTCTATGGTTATTCTATGGTACCATCGTATACACCATGGGAATGTTCTTGAATACGACCATATAATTATGTTGTAAGTTTTGTTGTGGACCGTATTCAAGGACATTCATGGTGTATACGATGGCTCCATAGAATAACCATAGGACCATTGGTATTTATTGAAAGAATTACAGTTTTGTAGCAGTGTTGCCAGATCCGGCTGGGTCCCAGTATTTTGCCCCGGTCATTTATTGTACTTTATCACTATTATTTCCCGGTAGTTTGCCCAGGTTAGGTCCCGGTAGTTTGCCCAGGTTAGGTCCCGGTAGTTTGCCCAGGTTAGGTCCCGGTAGTCTGATGCGGTCTAGGTTAGGTTAGGTTAGGTCAGGTCAGGTAAGGTCAGGCTAATTTCAAAATGCCCCATTTGAATATGCCCTATCTTGGAAATGGGGCATTTGTGGAGGAAATGCCATAGAAGAAAATAGTCTTAGAATGGTCTGAATAAGTGGGTAATGAAGGTAGAAAATAGTCTTAGAATGGTCTAAATAAGTGGGTAATGAAGGTAGAAAATAGTCTTAGAATGGTCTAAATAAGTGGGTAATGAAGGTAGAAAAAACGTACCCAATAACGGTAATTCATTCAATATTTACCGTACCATATCATCGTATACACTATGGGAATGTTCTTGAATACCACCCGATATGTTTTAAGTTTTTTATGGACCGTATTCAAGGACATTCGTGGTGTATACGATGGTGTGGTGTATACGATGGCTCCATAGAACCATCGTACCGTTACCACACCATCGTATACACCATGGGAATGTTCTTGAATACCACCCGATATGTTTTAAGTTTTTTATGGACCGTATTCAAGGACATTCGTGGTGGATACGATGGTGTGGTGTATACGATGGCTCCATAGAACCATCGTATACCCCATGAATGTTCTTGAATACCACCCAATATGCTGTAAGTTTTTTATGGGCCGTATTCAAGGACATTCGTGGTGTATACGATGGCTCCATAGAACCATCGTATACACCATGAATGTTCTTGAATACCACCCAATATGCTGGGTAAATATTGAAAGAATTACCGTTATTGGGTACGGTTTTTCTACCTTCATTACCCACTATTTTAGACCATTCTAAGACTATTTTCTTCTATGGCATTTCCTCCACAGATGCTCCGTTTCCAAGATAGGGCATATTCAAATGGGGCATTTTGATATTAGTCTGACCTTACCTGACCTGACCTAACCTAACCTAACCTAACCTAACCTAGACCGCATCAGACTACCGAGACCTAACCTGGGCAGACTACCGGGACCTAACCTGGGCAAACTACCGGGAAATAATCGTGATAAAGTACAGTAAATGACAGGGGTAAAATACTGGGACCCAGCCGGATCTGGCAACACTGCTGAATTAAGGTCCACTTCTGTACTAATACCTAAGTTTTTTATGGATCGTATTCAAGGACATTCGTGGTGTATACGATGGCTCCATAGAACCATCGTATACACCATGAATGTTCGTGAATACCACCCAATATGCTGTAAGGGTTGTTTGGTAAGTTTTCCGGTATTTATTGAAAGATGATAACTGAGAGTGACCAGCGTTCGTGTGTAGCCTTTGCAACGGCCGGCACTCTCTCACTGTCTTCCTCTGCATATTATCACTGGGACTGTACAGCTGTCGTTCACTAATAAGACCTATCACCACTTTGGCTTCCACCGTCGCTTCCACCATCGCTTCCACCATCGCTTCCACCATCTCCCTCCATTTTCTCACTCCTATATGGTTCACTAATTACCGCATGATAGCTCTCTCTCGTTCATACTTATCACATACCATCAACACATGTTCACTATACTGTCTCATCTTCCCTACCCTCACACATCACACACACACACACACCTTACTACCTTCATTATTCCTTCTATATATTCTGTCATTCACCTCCAATGTCTCATCTTCCCTACTCTCACACATCACACACACACACACACCTTACTACCTTCATTATTCCATCTATTTCTTGTATCCGTCTCTCAATCTCATTCATCCATTTCTCCTGACTTATGCCTCTCATCCATTCATCTCTGCCTATTTCTTGTATCCGTCTCTTTATCTCATTCATCCATTTCTCATCACTCCATCTGCCCCTTTCATCATCTAGCATTGGGTACAGCATTGCACACTTTTCCATTCTCGTATCACACATCGATCCTTCTCCTGTCCGTTTATACCCCATCTGTCTTCATTCATTCCCTCTAGTCTAACCTTATAATATCTCGACTATCCTCTCCTCAAGCGTACTCCATCCAGCGTCACCTTTTATTGCTTCCACACCTACATACTTGTTGTTCTTCCTATCCTATTCTGTACTACTTACTTCCAGTCTGTTCAAGTCATTCACTGTCCATGTCAGTAGTCTAGTCCAGTCCAGTCCATACATGAGTCCACCAGGTACACCCATATACCTTTCCATACACCAGGTCACACTACCTCATACTTATTGGCTCTACACCCTACACCTTGACACACTTCCTATAGTCTTCCTACCCCCACTGGTTTGCTCTTCCCTTTCTCAACCACAATTATTCCCAAGTAATTATATTCTTGTGTCCTTTCAATCACATTTTCACCCAGTCTCCACGTTCTACCTATAATCCCGGTCCTCCCCATTCATCACTCCCAATCCCGGTCATCCCCATTCATCACTCCCAATCCCGGTCATCCCCATTCATCACTCCCAATCCCGGCCATCCCCATTCATCACTACCAATACCTTGTTCTTATCACTCCCAATCCCGGTCCTCCCCATTCATCACTACCAATACTATGCTCTAATCACTCCCAATCCCGGTCATCCCCATTCATCACTCCCAATCCCGGTCATCCCCATTCATCACTCCCAATCCCGGTCCTCCCCATTCATCACTCCCAATCCCGGTCCTCCCCATTCATCACTACCAATACTTCGCTCTTATCACTCCCAATCCCGGCCATCCCCATTCACCACTACCAATCCCGGTCCTCCCCATTCATCACTCCCAATCCCGGCCATTCCCATTCATCACTACCAATACTTTGCTCTCATCACTCCCAATCCCGGTCATCCCCATTCATCACTCCCAATCCCGGTCCTCCCCATTCATCACTACCAATACTTTGCTCTCATCACTCCCAATCCCGGTCCTCCCCATTCATCACTCCCAATCCCGGTCCTCCCCATTCATCACTACCAAACTTGACATTAAAATCATTCCCATACTCAGTAACTACATCAAGTATTCTCTTCAGTGTCTCGCCTGTATCACTCAGTATCACTAACATCATCTGCATACAACAACAAAATACTCAGTACATAGGCTACTCACCTACCTGAATCCCTAAACCTTCCTTCCTCACTCGTGCTGTTAGTTCCTCCGTATACAGACCAAACAGCTATGGTGAAAGTACGCATCCTTGCCTCACACCTCTCTTATTACTCTCCACCCACTCTGTCTTTAAATCGCCCATACTGTACACTGCCCTGGTTTCCTCATTTTTTTTTTTATTTTTTTTATTTATTTTTTTTTTTATTTTTTTTTTTTTTTCTATACCTCAACCTCGGGGCTGTAGGCTATCAGTGGCCCGTGACTCTTGCGAGGCCCCGAGATTATTGGGTGTCGCACCAGATGAGACAGTGGAGCTTCGTGGTGGTGATGTTGGTACCGTAGCTTCTCTTCTGTTCCCACTAGATGACGACACCTTATTTATACACGTCACTATCATTCAATACCTTGCTACTAACTCCCACACTCTCTCCAACACCTTGCCTAGCTTATATATACCTGTTAACTCTGTCATACATACGCCTTCTCAATGTCTAGAAATGCTAAGTAAACTTTTCTGTTATCTTTCACCATTTTTTCAATAACTTCTCTCACTACGAACATAATTATTATCCTCCCTTCTCCTATCTGTCCTAAAACCATTCTGCTGTTCCTCTCCCATCACTTTATACCTCTCCCATCACTTTATACCTCTCCCATCACTTTATACCTCTCCCATCACTTTATACCTCTCCCATCACTTTATACCTCTCCCATCACTTTATACCTCTCCCATCACTTTATACCTCTCCACACTCTCTTTCAACCTTTCATTCAGGATGCCACAAAACACCATTGACACTGTATCTATTAAGAGCTATAGGCCTGTAATTCCTAAGCTCCCTCTTACTCTTGTGTCCTCCCTGATGCAACACAGTCACTCTATGTACTCTCCTTCCACTTACTTGGCACTTTTTCCTCTACCCAGATTGCTGTGAATAGAGAGTACAGTAAAGGGCCTTCTAATACTCCTTCCCTAGTTCCCTCCTTGTAGAACTCATAAAAAGGAACCCCATCCCTGCCTGCCTGCTGCTTTTACTTGCTTTCAGTTTCCCTACATACTTCCTATAATCTCAGTTCTATTTATTTTATCATTCATATCCTCCTCCTTCTTCTCATTTTTTACCTCCTTCTGTCTACATTCATACTCCTTCCGTGCTTCCTCATATGCTGTTCTATCTTCCTCGTATGCTGTTATATCTTCCTCATATGCTGTTCTATCTTCCTCATATGCTGTTCTATCTTCCTCGTATGCTGTTCTATCTTCCTCATATGCTGTTCTATCTTCCTCGTATGCTGTTCTATCTTCCTCATATGCTGTTCTATCTTCCTCATATGCTGTTATATCTTCCTCATATGCTGTTCTATCTTCCTCATATGCTGTTCTATCTTCCTCATATGCTGTTCTATCTTCCTCACTATTACCTACATTTTTCCTCAGTCTTCTACACTTTCTATTACTCTCCTTCCTCTTCTTCCTCTACTTCCTCAATATCTTCATTCCACCTGCAGCTCTTCATCAATCTTCTTTTATTGCTATTCCTCATCCTTCGTATCCTTCTCTCACCCACCTCTTTCTCTCACCCACCTCTTTCTCTCACCCACCTCTGTTGTCACTTTCCTAATCAGGGAAACATTCAGTTCATCCACTTATATGTATTTCTGCATGTGTATTAAGTTTAGCTATACATATTTCTCACATACACACACACACACACACACTCTCTCTCTCTCTCTCTCTCTCTCTCTCTCTCTCTCTCTCTCTCTCTCTCTCTCTCTCTTTCTCTCTCTCTCTCTCTCTCTCTCTCTCTCTCTCTCTCCCTCTCTCTCTCTCTCTCTCTCTCTCTCTTTCCTTCCTTCCACACACACACACATCCATACTCCTCAAATCACACTTAAACAATTCTCATCTTGCTTTTCACGTATTCTCCATTTCTTCTGCCCTCCTTTTACTACATTCAAATCTATCCTCCTCTCCTCATCAACCCACATAATAATACTGTACCCTCCTCCTCGCTAACCTGGACCATGTCGCACGTCCCTCACCTATTGTCACTTTCAAGTTCTCTAGACCGTCATACTCTTCCGTGCAATTCAGCAAAAGTTCCCCATTTCCATTCACTTCCTCTCCTAGAATTCCTATATGTCCATTGATATCACCCATGACAATAGTCTCTCTTTGTCTAGTTTCCACAATCAACCTACCTATTATCATGTATTTTCTTTCATTATCTGGTCTCGCTTCTGGACCCTCTACAGTCATATAGCACACAATCAACAGAATCCTTTCATACTTCCCTTCCATCTTTACATTAAGGTACACAGCCATGATATCCTAACTCATTTCACATTCACCTGTTTTCACTTCCTCTATGTTCACGTCTATGTCATGTCTAACTAATAATCCAACACCTCCACCCTTCTTCTTCCATTTACTCCGTCCCTGTCCAATCATACATACTGTACATATCACTGCTCATCTTCACTCTCTCACACCTACTACTATAACCAGATTCCATTCAGACAATTCATCGCTCATATCTTCCAATTTTCCAACACCCTATTCGTATTCTCTTCATTCCTTCTTTCACACAGTGCCGTCAGTTCTCCACTCTAGTTTGTCCAGGTTATTTCCCGGTAGTTTGTCCAGGTTATTTCCCGGTAGTTTGTCCAGGTCATTTCCCGGTAGTTTGTCCAGGTTATTTCCCGGTAGTTTGTCCAGGTTATTTCCCGGTAGTTTGTCCAGGTCATTTCCCGGTAGTTTGTCCAGGTCATTTCCCGGTAGTTTGTCCAGGTCATTTCCCGGTAGTTTGTCCAGGTTATTTCCCGGTAGTTTGTCCAGGTCATTTCCCGGTAGTTTGTCCAGGTTATTTCCCGGTAGTTTGTCCAGGTTATTTCCCGGTAGTTTGTCCAGGTCATTTCCCGGTAGTTTGTCCAGGTCATTTCCCGGTAGTTTGTCCAGGTTATTTCCCGGTAGTTTTTCCAGGTTAGGTCCCGGTAGTCTGCTGTGGTCTAGGTTAGGTCAGGTCAGGTAAGGTCAGGCTAATTTCAAAATGCCCCATTTGAATATGCCCTATCTTGGAATTGGGGCATTTGTGGAGGAAATGCCATAGAAGAAAATAGGGTAAATATTGAAATAATTACCGTTATTGTGTACGGTTTTTCTACCTTCATGTCAATTGTCACGGGTCAGAGGTAGACTTTTGAGTTGGGGTTAAGAAAACTTGAGAGTAAACATGAACATACAGTTGTGGTCAATAATAATCATCCACATATGGGTATCTCAAACAATTTACTGTGTAATGTTTTCATTTTCACATATGATGTTATTGTTTTAAGTAGTGTGTAGCTGCTTGTAGTAAATTAAAATATGGTAGTTAACGTGTGTGTGTGTTTGTTATTGTTTTAAGTAGTGTGTAGCTGCTTGTATTAAATTAAAAGATGGTAGTTAACATGTGTGTGTGTGTGTGTGTGTGTTATTGTTTTAAGTAGTGAGTAGCTGCTTGTATTAAATTAAAAGATGGTAGTTAACGTGTGTGTGTGTGTGTGTGTGTGTTATTGTTTTAAGTAATGCGTAGCTGCTTGTATTGAATTAAAAATATGGTAGTTAACCTATTTATTGGAAAGTTTATCATCTAAGGAACAGAGGGAAGCTGTCAAACTCTTACGTGAGTTACCCCTATATGGATGATTATATTTGACACCGACTGTATAATTAATCTGTTTCAGGACTGTTTATGATTTAATATTGAACCAGGGAAACTTATACAATATTTTATTATACACTATACATGTACAGTCGGCAAAAAAAGTATCAACACCACACTTACATTGAAATTTTAAAAAACTTGCAGGGTAAGGTTGGTACTGTTGATGTGTGTGTTGTACGGTAAGGTTGGTACTGTTGATGTGTGTGTTGTACGGTAAGGTTGGTACTGTTGATGTGTGTGTTGCATGGTAAGGTTGGTACTGTTGATGTGTGTGTTGCATGGTAAGGTTGGTACTGTTGATGTGTGTGTTGCATGGTAAGGTTGGTACTGTTGATGTGTGTGTTGTACGGTAAGGTTGGTACTGTTGATGTGTGTGTTGTACGGTAAGGTTGGTACTGTTGATGTGTGTGTTGTACGGTAAGGTTGGTACTGTTGATGTGTGTGTTGCATGGTAAGGTTGGTACTGTTGATGTGTGTGTTGCATGGTAAGGTTGGTACTGTTGATGTGTGTGTTGTACGGTAAGGTTGGTACTGTTGATGTGTGTGTTGTACGGTAAGGTTGGTACTGTTGATGTGTGTGTTGCATGGTAAGGTTGGTACTGTTGATGTGTGTGTTGCATGGTAAGGTTGGTACTGTTGATGTGTGTGTTGTACGGTAAGGTTGGTACTGTTGATGTGTGTGTTGTACGGTAAGGTTGGTACTGTTGATGTGTGTGTTGTACGGTAAGGTTGGTACTGTTGATGTGTGTGTTGTACGGTAAGGTTGGTACTGTTGATGTGTGTGTTGTACGGTAAGGTTGGTACTGTTGATGTGTGTGTTGTACGGTAAGGTTGGTACTGTTGATGTGTGTGTTGTACGGTAAGGTTGGTACTGTTGATGTGTGTGTTGTACGGTAAGGTTGGTACTGTTGATGTGTGTGTTGTACGGTAAGGTTGGTACTGTTGATGTGTGTGTTGTACGGTAAGGTTGGTACTGTTGATGTGTGTGTTGTACGGTAAGGTTGGTACTGTTGATGTGTGTGTTGTACGGTAAGGTTGGTACTGTTGATGTGTGTGTTGTACGGTAAGGTTGGTACTGTTGATGTGTGTGTTGTACGGTAAGGTTGGTACTGTTGATGTGTGTGTTGTACGGTAAGGTTGGTACTGTTGATGTGTGTGTTGTACGGTAAGGTTGGTACTGTTGATGTGTGTGTTGTACGGTAAGGTTGGTACTGTTGATGTGTGTGTTGTACGGTAAGGTTGGTACTGTTGATGTGTGTGTTGCCAGATTTAAAATTGGCCACATTACCAAACCTAATTTTTATTACCATTCATGAAAATTTTAATATTCTTTAATTAGGGAAAGAATTATAAGTGAATTAATATTTGTAATTCATTATTATAAAAAATACTGAAAGTGTCTGAGTGGCTTATCTGTAATCAGGAACACCAACACTACCTATCACTGTCCATAAGGGTGGTGTGCAGACTTTTTTGGCCGACTGTACATACGGTCACGAGCACTAATAAGTATACAGCTTTGGTTGAAACTTTGTAATAGTCCACCAACGAACTAATTCTAATTGTATGTGTGTGTGTGTGTGTGTGTTTCTGTGTAGGTGTGTGTGTGTGTGTGTCTCTAGGTGTTTCTGTGTGTCTCTCTCTAGGTGTGTGTGTGTGTGTCTCTCTCTCTAGGTGTGTGTGTTTCTGTCTGTGTCTCTCTCTCTAGGTGTGTGTGTGTGTTTGTGTGTTTCTGTGTGTGTCTCTAGGTGTTTGTGTGTGTCTCTCTAGGTGTGTGTGTGTGTGTTTCTGTATGTTTCTCTCTAGGTGTGTGTGTGTGTGTTTCTGTGTGTGTCTCTCTCTAGGTGTGTTTCTGTGTGTGTTTCTCTCTAGGTGTGTGTGTGTTTCTGTGTGTCTCTCTAGGTGTGTGTGTGTGTGTCTGTGTGTCTCTCTCTAGGTGTGTGTGTGTTTCTGTGTGTGTCTCTCTCTAGGTGTAGGTGTGTGTGTTTCTGTGTGTCTCTCTAGGTGTGTGTGTGTGTTTCTGTGTGTCTCTCTAGGTGTGTGTGTGTGTTTCTGTGTGTGTCTCTCTAGGTGTGTGTGTGTTTCTGTGTGTGTCTCTCTAGGTGTGTGTGTGTTTCTGTGTGTGTCTCTCTCTAGGTGTGTGTGTGTGTCTCTCTCTAGGTGTGTGTGTGTGTGTCTCTCTCTCTAGGTGTGTGTGTGTTTCTGTGTGTCTCTCTCTCTAGGTGTGTGTGTGTTTCTGTGTCTCTCTCTCTAGGTGTGTGTGTGTGTTTCTCTCTAGGTGTGTGTGTTTCTGTGTCTCTCTCTCTAGGTGTGTGTGTGTGTGTTTCTGTGTGTGTTTCTGTGTGTGTCTCTCTCTAGGTGTGTGTGTGTGTTTCTGTGTGTCTCTCTCTAGGTGTGTGTGTGTGTGTTTCTGTGTGTCTCTCTAGGTGTGTGTGTTTCTGTGTGCCTCTCTGTAGGTGTGTGTGTGTGTGTGTGTGTGTGTGTGTTTCTGTGTCTCTCTCTCTAGGTGTGTGTGTGTGTGTGTGTTTCTGTGTCTCTCTCTCTCTCTCTAGGTGTGTGTGTGTGTGTTTCTGTGTGTGTCTCTCTCTATGTGTGTGTGTGTTTCTCTCTAGGTGTGTGTGTTTCTGTGTGTCTGTCTCTCTAGGTGTATGTATGTGTGTGTGTGTGTGTGTGTGTCTCTCTCTTTAGGTGTGTGTCTCTCTCTAGGTGTGTGTCTCTCTCTCTAGGTGTGTGTGTTTCTGTCTCTCTCTCTTTAGGTGTGTGTTTCTGTGTGTCTCTCTCTCTAGGTAGGTGTGTGTGTGTTTCTGTGTGTCTCTCTCTCTAGGTGTGTGTGTGTGTTTCTGTGTGTCTCTCTCTAGGTGTGTGTGTGTTTCTGTGTGTCTCTCTCTCTAGGTGTGTGTGTGTGTGTTTCTATGTGTGTCTCTCTCTAGGTGTGTGTGTCTCTCTGTAGGTGTGTGTGTGTGTGTGTGTTTCTGTGTCTCTCTCTCTCTAGGTGTGTGTGTGTGTGTCTCTCTCTCTAGGTGCGTGTGTGTTTCTGTGTGTGTCTCTCTAGGTGTTTCTGTCTCTCTCTCTCTCTAGGTGTGTGTGTGTGTGTGACTTTTTGTGTAATGGAGATAATTATTGTGCATTTATTTACTGTCTCTAGGTATTCAAAGCACACCTGTATACTTAATTAGTGCTGGTAACTGTACAGCCACCAACAAAAGTCATGAACCTCATTTTGGGTTACTTTAATATTCACACATCCATTAATTGAAAAAAAAAAAAACAGAATTATTTATTTATTTATTTATTATTATTATTATTATTATTTTTTTTTTTTTTTTTTTTTTTTTTTTTTTTTTAATTCCTTGGATATTGTAATTATTTATGGTGAATGTTTTTGTTTAATTAATGGGGTGTGGGAGTAGGGGGACAGGCTTGGGGGGGGGGTTTGGGGGGTGCGGGACTAGGGGACAGGCTTGGGGGGGGGGGTTGGGGGGTGCTGGAATAGGGGACAGGCTTGGGGGGGGGTGGGAATAGGGGGACAGGCTTGGGGGGGAGGGGGTTTGGGGGGTGCAGGAATAGGGGAACAGGCTTGGGGGGGGGGGTTTGGGGGGTGCTGGTATAGGGGAACAGGCTTGGGGGGGATGTGGGAATAGGGGAACAGGCTTCGGGGGGGTTTGGGGGGTGCTGGAATAGGGGACAGGTTTGGGGGGTGCGGGAATAGGGGAACAGGCTTGGGGGGGGGGGGGAGTAGAAAGCCTGTCCCCTATTCCCGCACTCCCCTACCTCTCCAAGCCTGTCCCCCTATTCCCGCACCCCCCAAACCCCCCCCAAGCCTGCCCCCCTATTCCCACACCCCATTAAAAAATTTAATAAATTTATTTATTTATATTTTGTATCATACATAAATTTATAAAGATTGTATTTTGTTACAGAGTTGTACAAGAGACTTAACAACCTTCCTTCCAACAACAACACATTACTATAGGATATTGTGAGTATATTATTATTATTATTATTGTTATTATTATTATTGTTATTATTATTGTTATTATTGTTGCTATTATTGTTGTTGTTTTTATTATTGTTGTTGTTATTGTTATTATTGTTATTATTATTATTATTGTTATTATTATTGTTATTATTATCATTATTATTATTATCACTATTATTATTATCACTATTATTATTATCACTATTATTATTATCATTATTATTATTATTATTATTATTATTATTATCATTATCATTATCCCCTATTAGTACCATTTAGGGCATTTGTTTTCTGGTAGAGTTTGTATGGCGTTTGTTCTGTTGTTTGGAAAAATAATTTGCTTCAGATTTATTTACCACCAACAAAATGTTTCTATATATATTGTAGGGTATTTATGTTCTTTTCCTGTCACACTATGGAAGGTTGTAAATACACAGTACAGAGTTCACAGTATTTTATTTGGTGCTGATACGTTGGAATACTTCACAGATCATAATATTGTACAAGTATATGCAAAGGTTGTTTCACTAGTTGTTGTTGTTGTTGTTGAAGTTCCTCAAGGTGTCTGGCCGAGCAGCCCCTAGTTCGTGAGGAAGGTCATGGCCTGAACCGGGCTTTCCCACAGTGCCCTCAGAAAGTGTATGTTGTGTTGTTGGTGAGTGTGTTTGTGTGTGTTGCAGTCTTCAATAATGTGTTTAATTAATAGAATGGGGTGTTGTGTTGTGTTGTTGGCGAGTGTGGTTGTGTACGTTGCAGTCTTCAATAATGTGTTTAATAGAATGAGGTGCTGTGTTGTGTTGTTGGTGAGTGTGTTTGTGTACGTTGCAGTCTTCAATAATGTGTTTAATAGAATGGGGTGTTGTGTTGTGTTGTTGGTGAGTGTGGTTGTGTGTATTGCAGTCTTCAATAATGTGTTTAATAGAATGAGGTGCTGTGTTGCATCCCGGACAGGCATCACTAGTATTCACATCTGCTTGTGGTGGTATGGTATGGACACGAGTAGTGAGAATTGTGTGTGCTGTTGAACGTGTCAGGAAGCGAACTAACTATCTGTATGTCCTTCGCCGTATTTATTAGTGCGTGTGTGTGTGTGTGTGTGTGTGTGTCGTAGAGAGATATATACATTCCTTTAATTGGTGGTGAAGGAGGGAGGCTATAATTGTCTGACCAGGTTTAAGGAGTGTTTGCCCAGGAGGATATGTCTGTTGTGCATGGGCAGTACACTACAATATTTAATTTAATTATTATATCGTCTTAACACTAATTAATTTGTTTACTTTACAGGTGTGTAGTGAAGAGAGCAGGAAAAGAGAACACAGAAGAGAGAAGAGAGGGAGAGACACGCAAAAGAGAGAAAAGAGAAAGAGAAGAAGCACAAAAGAGAGAGAAGAGAAAGACAAGAGAGAGAGAAGAAGAAAGAGACAAAAGAGAGAGAAGAAGAGAAAGACAAGAGAGAGAGAAGAGAAAGACAAGAGAGAGAGAAGAGAGACAAGAGAACACAAATATAATCGGAAATTAAATAAATACATATACAGTAAGGTCCTGGTTTACGTCAAATTTGTGGTTACGTCAATCTAAAAATAAAGAAATTGAAAGTTTATAAATCATAGAGCGCGGGGTTTATTGTCATTGTCGGCCGCCAGGTGTCACTAATGTGTTCCCGCCACTCCGCCCGCCTCGCGCTTGAATACAATAAAAATAGGTAGGGCTACAGTCCAACCCGCATCCCTGCCTTGGTTAGTACTTCACTGCCGCACCGCCTCCACTTTACCGAGTTATTTATTTACATCTTGCCTTGGTTAGTACTTCACTGCCGCACTGCCGCCACTTTACCGAGTTATTTATTTACATCTCGCCTTGGTTAGAACTTCACTGCCGCACTGCCGCCACTTTACCGAGTTATTTATTTACATCTCGCCTTGGTTAGTACTTCACTGCCGCACCGCCTCCACTTTACCGAGTTATTTATTTACATCTTGCCTTGGTTAGTACTTCACTGCCGCACTGCCGCCACTTTACCGAGTTATTTATTTACATCTCGCCTTGGTTAGAACTTCACTGCCGCACTGCCGCCACTTTACCGAGTTATTTATTTACATCTCGCCTTGGTTAGTACTTCACTGCCGCCACTTTACCGAGTTATTTATTTACATCTCGCTCAATGGCACCTAAGCGAAAATTACTTGGTGACAGTAGTGACGCCAAGAAACGTAAAACCATCACGTTACAAGAAAAAGTTATTATTATTAAAAGAAGTGAGAATGGAGAAAAGACATCAGCGATCGGCCATGCGTTAGGGATGAGCCGGACGACCGTAGCCACCATACTCAACGACAAGGATCGTATTTTGGCTCATGTGAAAGGCGCTACTCCCATGAATTCTACAGTGATAACCAAACAAAAAAGATCAGGTCTGTTAGTAGAGATGGAACGACTATTAATGCTGTGGATTGAGGATAATAAGCTGAGTGAAAAATTAATCCGGGATGCAACACAGCACCCCATTCTATTAAACACATTATTGAAGACTGCAATACACACAACCACACTCGCCAACAACACAACACAGCACCCCATTCTATTAAACACATTATTGAAGACTGCAACACACACAACCACACAACACAACACCCCATTCTATTAAACACATTATTGAAGACTGCAATACACACAACCACACTCGCCAACAACACAACACAACACCCCATTCTATTAAACACATTATTGAAGACTGCAATACACACAACCACACTCACCAACAACACAACACAGCACCCCATTCTATTAAACACATTATTGAAGACTGCAATACACACAACCACACTCGCCAACAACACACTCTATGAGGACTTGAAAAAAAAATGTGTCAAGGATGGAGATACGAGTGAAACGTTTGTGGCTTCCAAGGGCTGGTTTACTCGTTTTAAAACTCGTGGAAATTGAAAGAGTTCTGGAAAGGATTCAACGTTTACAGTGCCGTCAAAAACATTGGAGAGTGTGGGGCTGAGGTTACACAGTCGAACATGAACGGTGTCTGGAAAAATGTATGCCCTAGCCTAGTGAATGATTTAAAAGGATTTGATAGTGAATTTATAGACGAGGCAAAGCACAACTGTGTACGACTTGGAAATTACTTAAATCTGGACATAGATGAGAGCGATAGTAATGAGCTACTCGATTCCCACGATTCAGAATTAAACAGTGAAGATCTGATGGAACTGGGGAAACAAATGGAGAATGATGAAAATGACGAGGTAGTCTTACGTCAGTTCACACTGAAAAACCTGGCAAGCGCCTTTGAATTATTAGAAAAATCAATGGTGCTCTTTGAAGATCAAGACCCAAATGTGGAACACTTTGCCAAAGTTTACAGGGCGGTGGAAGATGCCGTGTCTTGCTATAGACAAATTTATGAAGAAATGAGATATGCTGCCAAACAGTCATCAATTCTTCAATTTCTTAAGCAACCTGAACATGCTTCATCTTCATCCCCTCCCTCAACTCCATCCCGATCAATAACTCCATCCTCTTCTTCAACCCCAACCCGATGTTCATCCCCAGCCTCATCCCCTGATGCACTTCCTACTTCAACATCACCTCAGTAACAGGTATGTTACATCAATTATTTAAACAAACAGAAGTAAATTTTATTTGAAATAAAAATTTATTATATGATAGTAATGAAACTAACTGCTTGTGTATGTTAATGTCAGGGATAAAATGTTTGTTGTCAGGGTGAGCGTGGCCAGCTGTATCACATATGTGTGTGAGAGTGGGAAGCTACCGTTACCATGACAACGGGCTGTGGGCTGGCACATGAGTTGGCAGTCACTGATAACACCACCACAATAAAAATATAATTTTCTCATCCCAAAGAACCGGGACCTTACTGTAATAGGAAAATAAATAAATACATATATTATTAATTAGTATACTTTATTAAATTACCTCTATATTATTAATTAACATAATTATCATCATCATCCCACCAGGTGAATATATTAATTAATTTATACCTGTAAGGGTGTAGGGTTAAAGTAAAAATTATTGATGTCATTATAATACTGTGTGTGTGTGTGAGAGATATAACACACGCACACACACACATACAAATATCATAATAACATCAGTAATAATTTTATACTTGTAAGTAAGTAAGGGTTTAAGTAAAAATTATTGATAATATTGTAATACTGTGTGTGTGTGTGAGAGAGATATCACACACACACAGACAAATATCATAATAACATCAGTAATAATTTTATACCTGTAAGGATGTAGGGTTCAAGTAAAAATTATTGATATTGTAATACTGTGTGAGAGAGAGAGATATCACTCACTCACACACTCACAGACAAATATCAATAATTTTATACCTGTAAGTAAAGGTTTAAGTAAAAATTATTGATGATATTATTACAATACTGTGTGTGTGTGTGTGTGTGAGAGAGATATCACTCACTCACACACATACAGACAAATATATAACGTCAGTAATAATTTTATACCTGGAAGTAAGTAAGAGTTCAAGTAAAAATTATTGATGTTATTGTGTGTGTGTGTGAGAGAGAGATATATCACTCACTCACACACACACACACACACAGACACAAATATTAAAATAACATCAGTGATAATTTTATACCTGTAAGGATTCAAATATAACTTAAGGGGGTGCAGGAGTAGGGGGACAGGCTTGGGGGGGGGTTTAGGAGTCTTTGGGGGGTGCGGGAGTAAGGGGAACAGGCCGGAGGGGGGGGTTTAGGGAGGTGTGGGAATAGGGGACAGGCTTTCTACCCACCCCAAGCCTGTCCCCTTACTCCTACACCCCCCAAACCCACCCCAAGTCTGTCCCCCTATTCCCGCACCCCCCAGACCCCCCCCCAAGCCTGTCCCCCTACTCCTGCACCCCCCAAGCCTGTCCCCCTATTCCTGCACCCCCCACCCCAAGCCTGTCCCCCTATTCCCACCCCCCCCAAACCCCCCACCCCAAGCCTGTCCCCATATTCCCACAACCCTAAACACCCCCCCTATTCCTGCACCCTCCCCCCCCAAGCCTGTCCCTCTACTCCTGCACCCCCCAAACCCCCACCCCCAAGCCTGTCCCCCTACTCCCTCACCCCCTTAAGGTGGTAATTGGAGTGTTTTGATTCCTCCAAAGTATGTCGGGAAACTCGTCTAAATAAACACAAATATTGGTGTTTGTTCTGTTGTTGCTTGGAAAAAAAAAAAGTTTGGAGGAATCATTTACTCCAGAATTACCAACACAAAACTTCTCTCTTAAGGGGGTGTGGGAACAGGGGGACAGGCTTGGGGGGGGGGGGGTTTGGGGGGTGCGGGAGTAGGGGACAGGCTTTCTACCCCCCCCCCAAGCCTGTCCCCCTATTCCCGCACCCCTCAAATCCCCCTCAAGCCTGTTCCCCTATTCCCGCACCCCCCCCCCCAAGCCTGTTCCACTATTCCCGCACTCCCCCCCCCCCAAGCCTGTCCCCCTATTCCCACATCCCCCAAACCCCCCCTCCCACGCCTGTCCCCCTATTCCCGCACCCACCAAACCCCCCCCCCCAAGCCTGTACCCCTATTCCCGCACCCCTCAAACCCCCCCCCCCCAAGCCTGTCCCCCTATTCCTGCACCCCTCAAACCCCCCCCCCCCCAAGCCTGTCCCCCTATTCCTGCACCCCTCAAACCCCCCCCCCCAAGCCTGTCCCCCTATTCCCTCACCCCTCAAACCCCCACAAGCCTGTCCCCCTATTCCCGCACCCCCTCAACCCCCCCCCAAGCCTGTCCCCCTATTCCGGCACCCCCTTAAACCCCTTCCAGATTTACCAACAGTATTATACTCCATAAAACACTCACAGTAACTTCTTGTTGTTGTTGTTGTTGTTGTTGTTGTTGTTGTTGATGTAGTTGTTGTTGTTGATGTAGTTATTGTTGATGTTGATGTTATTGTTGTTGATGATGCTGCTGTTGTTGTTATTGTTGTTTTTGTTGATGGAAGGATGAACACAGTGAATAATGAAGGTTGTTAAGTTGTTGTTGTTGATGTTATTGTTGATGGAAGGACTTCACAACAAATCTGTAACAAAATACAACCTAATTAATACAACTTAATTAATTTATGCTGTAACAAAATACAACCTAATTAATACAACCAAATTAATTAGTTTATGTTGTGGGAACCCAGAAAGCGTCGGTCAACCTTTCTAACCAAATTAATACTCAGGGAGTCTTGTGTAGAAGTGAGTCACCTCTGTCCACGGTCTCTTGGGATGTAGAGTAAATAAGTGGTATAGTCTTTTCAAAATATACTGAGCGCTGAGGCGTTGGCTGTTGGGATGTTTTTCCCTCCCGCAATGCTGCCAAATCAGACCAATACACTTCACTCACTCTCTCATATCAGCTATTTACTGATGCTAAATTAATCTAAATTAATACGTATACATTTACTTCACTACTAAGGCCATGTAGGTATATAAAAGTATCATTTACTTCTCATATTAACAATGATAATATATATATGCATCACAACACTGGGCAGAAAATTTTTCCGACGTTGTCAGTGCACCTAGGGTGAGTGTATTCAGGTATAAGTATGTAAGCTCCACCTGTCAACTCAGGTCACTACCGTCACTTTTACTCTGGCTACCACTCAAGATGGAGCACCACATCTGTTACTCATTATCATGTTTTACATAGTCAAGAGAGAGAACTTATTTATAATGTAAATAAGTACTAATTAGAAGAGAAAGTTAATAGAGGACCTATCATTGTACCATCACCAGCAGTGGTGGTGATGATGAGGAAAAAAAGAGTCTAAACAAACGAAATATTATGTTATATCCTCAGAAAAGTGTTGCATTTATAATACAACATAATGTATTAACAGAAAAGGAAATGTTTACTTTTATGTTTTGTTGTTAATGGCAAGCGATATATAGGCAACAGATGAGAGAGAACAGGTGGTGGGTTAGTGAGGGTTGGCTGTCATTTTTAATGAGGATCTAATTCCATAATTGTCCAGAAGAGATCTGGCAACGTAGCAGTCAGGTAAATCTCAGAAGTGGCCAACACCTCAGTGCTCAGTATATTTCAAAAAGACTATAGTGTAGTTGTTGTTTTTGTTGATGTTCTCTTGGGGCAGAATGTCCTCCTGCCCCACAGACCCCTGGTACACTCTGGTCACAGTGAAAAAACAAATTAAAATAAAGGAGGGTCTGTATGTCCCTATGGTAGTGTAGTTTTAGGCAGTGTGACCCAGCTTAAGTCTACCCAAACCCCTTTGACCAACCTCACCCTGAATATTCATACCCCAAGAGAACACCAACCTCAGTAGATACCAGATCTCCAGAAGAAATATTATAACAACCTGGCTACATTGATATATAAAAATATAATCAGGAAATTTACTTGATACCAGTTGCAGTTTAAACCTAAATTAAGGTGGAGTCTCCTTTATCATCTGTTACCCCTCAAAATATTAAAGACTTAAATAAATCAGAGGTTATCACATGGACAATTAAGGTACAGTTGGACACATGAATGAGTGGTACATCCTAGGTGAAAGATACTTGTCCCATTTGAGTAACCAGTGTGTATTATGAGGTAGTTGCTTTTTATTACCATCCTCAATACTGACTTCTGCCCCTGATGTCTCCTATTTGGCACTAAGGAACTTGATATTGGCAGAAATGGACCATCTTTCACCTGGGCTGTACCACCCATTCATGTGTCCAACTGTACCATTGGTGTTCCATCACAGATTGAAACCTCTTAAAGATTATCTCCAGCTCTTTGGTCACTGTCAATCCTTTGAAATAACACTAGACATAATTATTACCATACCGTACTGTAGCTGTAACTTCCTTGGTACAGTATAAATTCCTCACTTCACTGTAGTCCTAGTAATGTACAGTTGGCCACACATGAAGCTGGTATGGCTCGTTACTTGTGAGGTGGCTACAACGAAAGGAAAGTGAAAAAAGATGTAGTTTGTTGACAGGCAGACAGTAAAATATTATTACTATCTGCTTGTCAACAAACTATAACTTTTGCTCACTTTCCTTCCTGTTGTAGGTATCTAGCAAGTAGCAAGGCGTACCAGAATCATGTGTGGCCAACTGTACTTCACTGGTCCATAGCATTGTATCTCCTCTCAGACACCTACTTGAATACATGGACTCCAAGACAAGGGACTCCGAGCTTGTCTCACCCATCACAAACAAGGGACTCCCAGCTTGTCTCACCCATCACAAACAAGGGACTCCCAGCTTGTGTCATCCATCACAAACAAGGGACTCCAAGCTTGTCTCACCCATCACAAACAAGGGACTCCCAGCTTGTCTCACCCATCACAAACAAGGGACTCCCAGCTTGTCTCACCCATCACACTCGGACGTCAACGCTGGGCCGGACACCCGCTAAAAGATTTGCATAATAACTACTTTGTACACAATATTAAATGACTAGTAATAATAATCTTACAATATAGAATAAATGAAACAGCTAACCAATGCAATACACTTATCCACTAAAAATTGGCTTCTACGTCAGAATCAGGACTTTTTTTTTTTTTTTTTTTTTTTTTTTTTTTTTTTTTTCTCAACCTCGGGGCTGTAGGCTATCAGTAGCCCGTGACTCTTGTGAGGCCCCAAGATTATTGGGTGTCGCACTAGATGAGACAGTGGAGCTTCGTGGTGATGTTGATACCGTAGCTTCTCTTCTGTCCCACTAGATGACGACACCTTATTTATACTAGCACGTCAAATCAATTAAACCTATACCCAAACATAATTAACTCTACAAAGAAATACTATATCTCTCCTGTGGTTCAAAAATCACATATTATAACTTAGGCCCTTAATTAAATACTACCAAGGAAAAAGAACACAATCCTGGCTTACCTCTGTGTCAGGCAAGTTCAATAATCAATTTTGATAATTAAACAAGTACCTACTGTATAACCTGACATAGAAACCCAGACAGATGACCTTACCATACTGAACGACATCCATATCCATACCCATACCCACATCTCACATCAAGCCCACTATCACCCATCATCTCCCGACATTATATTTTCATCCCCAAACCTCGCCCTCACAACATCACAGAGAGTGGTCAGAACCCTCGGCTCTGACCACTTCCCAATCATAATCACCACAGTTGGCCACAGACACACACAGACACAAATTACAAAAGTGCTAACTGGGAAGCCTTCACTATTTAAACAGAACAACACTTTGAAACACTGAACTGTACACCCATTGCAAACATCAACACAGCTGCTCAAAAATTTAACACAATTATACAAAACGCAGACAAACACCACATCCCTAGCTAGAGGTAACAGAAGAAAACACAACCCCAACTTTACAACAGAAATTCAAGACCTCATCAGACAACTTGACTCACTTAAACACAACCCCAACTTTACAACTGAAATTCAAGGTCTCATCAGACAACGTGACACACTTAATTAAAAACACAACCCCAACTTTACAACAGAAATTCAAGACCCCATCAGACACACTTAATTAACACACAACCCCAGCAGACATCGCGATACACTTAAACACAACTCCAACTTTACAACTGAAATTCAAGACCTCATCAGACAACATGACACACTTAAACACAACCCCAACTTTACAACTGAAATTCGAGACCTCATCAGACAACGTGACACACTTAATTAAACACATATCCCCAACTTCACAACAGAAATTCAAGACCTCATCAGACAACGTGACACACTTAATTAAACACACGACCCCAACTTTACAACTGAAATGCAAGACCTCATCAGACACACTTAAACACACAACCCCAGCAGACAACGTGACACACTTAATTAAAAACACAACCCCAACTTCACAACAGAAATTCAAGACCTCATCAGATAACGTGACACACTTAAACACACAACCCCAACAGACAACGACACACACTTAATTACACATCCCCAACTTTACAACTGAAATTCAAGACCCCATCAGACAACATGACACACTTAAACACACATCCCTAACCAACTCCTCTTACACAACACACAGCAAACCAAATACAAGCACTAAACACACCAATAAACAACAAAATTAAAGAACAAAAAAACACTTAACTGGCAAAACTTTTCTCAACACACTCGACCACACAACCAACACCAAACTCTACTAAACACTAAACAGCAACATACTTTTAAACAGCAACACTACACAATCACATGCAGCCATCACAACAACTTCAACAACAACAACAACAACAACAACAACAGACACTATACCCTCTAACAAACAAGAAAACGCACTCATCCAGCATTTCTTTACTCATGTCAGCCACCTTCACCGTCAACTAAACAACAAGCAAACACACTCATCCAACACTTTACTCATGTCAGCCACCTTCATCCTCAACTAAACAACAAGCAAACACACTCATCCAGCATTTTACTCATGTCAGCCACCTTCACCGTCAACTAAACAATAAGCAAACACACTCATCCAGCATTTCTCTCCTCATGTCAGCCACCTTCACCCTCATCCTGAAGACAAACAAATCATTAGACGCAAGTAAGAGACATTTCCCCACTGACCCAGACTTTACACCATTCACAAATACACACACAAATCACATCATACACAACTTAAAACGCTCATCAGTAACATACACCTTAATTAAACACCTCGGACCACAAGGCATACAAGCACTCACTAACATAGCAAACTACAGCTACTCACACAACACAACACATTACCCAACATCTGGAAACACGGAAACATCACGGAAACATCATCACCATCCCCACACCCAACAAAGACCCCACACTGCCCTCATCACACCGTCCCATCACCCTCCTTTGTACCCCCTCCAAAGTTACAGAGCGCCTTATCATTAAACTAATCACACCACACATCCCCCTTTCATCTTCTCAACAAGGCTTCAGACCGCTACACTCAACAAACACCCTTCTTACAGACCTCACACAACTCAGATAGACCCCCAAACAGAACACTCTTAGTTACATTGGACATTAGTAAAGCATTTGATGTCATCCCCCTCCACAACCTCACAAACAAAATATACAACACAAACATGAATAATAATACCAAAAGATGACTGGCCAGCTTCTTGGGAGGAAGAGTAGCCCATGTTACATTTGCTGGTCAGTCATCTAACATAAAAAATTTCACCAATGGTGTCCCTCAAGGCTCTGTACTCTCACCCACCCTTTTCAACCTATACATGCACGACATACCAACACCCCAGGCACCACAAATACACATAGCCTCCTACGCAGACGACATAACACTCACATGTACACACAGAAATGCAGACACAGCCACCCTCATCCTCCAACCCTACCTCAACACACTCAATGCCTGGTTCACCACAAACAGACTTAAAATAGCACCCACCAAGTCAACTGTCACCCTTCTCACCAACTGGAACACAGAACACCGCTACACACCACACCTCACCATACACAACACACCTATACCACACACACACACACCCAAAATACTTGGCATAACATACAATACATCCATGACATTCAAACAACACATCACGACCATCAAAAACCAATGCATGCAAAGACTTAAAGCCCTCAGATCACTTGCCAGCACAACAACATTTGGACACAACAAAGAAACCACAACCACAGTATACAAACAATATATTCGATCAGTGATGGATTATGCAAACCCTACCTGGCCCTCAAAAAACCTCACTGAGACTCATCACAACACCTTACAGACCATACAGAATAAAGCCCTAAAGACAATCACAGTCTACACAGTTACCACACCCACAGACCACCTACACTATGAAACCAAAGTCCTCAAAATCAAGGACCATTTTGACATGAGAGGCACACAAACACTTGCTGCTGCAGCCTCCACAAACCCACACCATCCACTACACTACATGGCACAACACACACACATGCCAAGGAACATCAAAACAACACCCAGTACACGATACCATACACAAATACTATCAACTCTTACACCCTGCCCACCCCAAACCAATCTCCAGAAACACATCCATATTCCAATCACTCATCAGTCCATCCAAACACTCAAAAACAACACTCAGCTGCATGCACCACCTCCTGACATCCACCCATCCGAATCCTCCCTTCCCCATGAGGACAGAGTCCACCTGGCCAGGCTGTGGTGTGGCCACCACCCGGCCCTTCTGACATATCAGAAGAGGCTGGATGGAGCCATTGTGGATGCCTGTCCAGGATGTAACACAGCACCCCATTCTATTAAACACATCATTGAAGACTGCAACGCACACAACCACACTCGCCAACAACACAACATACACTCTCTGAGGGCACTGTGGGAAAGCCCGGTTCAGGCCATGACCTTCCTCAGGAGCTCGGGGCTGCTCGGCCAGACAGCTTGAGGAACTTCAACAACAACAACAACACACACACATACCAAGGAACATCAAAACAACACCCAGTACACGATACCATACACAAATACCATCATCTCTTACACCCTGCCCACCCCAAACCAATCTCCAGAAACATATCCATACTCCAATCACTCATCAGTCCATCCAAACACTCAAAAACAACACACAGCTGCATGTACCACCTCCTGACATCCACCCATCTCAATATCCATACTCCAATCACTCATCAATCCATCCAAACACTACACAACAACTCACAGCTGCATGCACCACCTTCTGACATCCACCCATCTGAATCGTCCCTTCCCCGTGAGGACAGAGTCCACCTGGCCAGGCTGCGGTGTGGCCACCACCCGGCCCTTCTGACATATCACAAGAAGCTGGATGGAGCCATTGTAGATGTCTGTCCGGGATGTAACACAACACCTCATTCTATTAAACACATTATTGAAGACTGTAATACACACAAACACACTCACCAACAACACAACATACACTCTCTGAGGGCACTGTGGGAAAGCCCGGTTCAGGCCATGACCTTCCTCAGGAGCTCGGGGCTGTTCGGCCAGACACCTTGACGAACTTCAACAAGAGCAACATTGGACTCACACCCGTCTCCGTTCACCAACAGACTGCATAGTTTCTCTACTTGTTCCCCGCCCGTCCTGTCAAAATAAAAAATAAATAAGTAAAATATGTAAATAAATATACAGGTATATAATTAACATAATAATAATAATAACAATAATGATGATCACTGTATAGTTTACTCACCAAATTCATTAAATAATTCACCCAGACGTCATTTACACGGCTAACATTCTTTCGTTTGTGTGCTTACAAACCAATACCAACCACTGTGGAATCCACCCATTAACACGGCTAACATTCTTTCGTTTGCGTGCTTACCAACCACTATGGAATTGACCCTTAATTAATAAAAGTGTTGTGTTGTTGTTGTGTTGTGTTGTTGTTGTTGTTGTTATTATTGTGTTGTGTTGTTGTTATTATTATTGTGTTGTTGTTATTATTGTGTTGTGTTGTTGTTGTCGCTATTGTGGTGTTATTATTATTGTGTTGTGTTGTGTTGTTGTTATTATTGTGTTGTTGTTATTATTATTGTGTTGTTGTTATTATTGTGTTGTTATTATCATTGTGTATCATTAATAGTAACAATAATAATAATAATAATAGTAGTAATAATAGTAATAATAATAAAAATAATTATAATAATAGTAATAATAATAGTAATAATAGTAATAATAATAATAATAGTAACAATAATAATAATAATAATAGTAATAATAATAATGATAATAATAATAATAAAAATAATAATGATAATAATAGTAATAAAAATAATAGTAATAATTGTAATAAAAATAATAGTAATAATAAAAATAAAAATAATAATAATAATAGTAATAAAAAAAGTAATAATAATAATAATAATAATAATAACAGTAATAATAATAATAATAATAATCCTTAATGGGGCAGGGCAAAATTTTGTGCTGTAAATACACACACATTAATAACCTCTTAATTAATCATGGGCTGTAAACACACATACAACAGTAACAATATTATTTTAAATCTGGAGCAAATGATTCCTCCAAACTATTCCAAGCAACAACAGAACAAACACCATTATTTTTGATTGATTGATTGATTGATTGATATTAGGTGCCGTGAACAGTGAGGTCATATAGCGCCAGAAGAAGGTGAAAGCAGGAAGGAAATAAGAAAGAAAAGAGCCACAACAGCTTGGTCATATAGTGCCAGAAGAAAAGTGATAAATATATTTCACATTGTAAGTGTAAGTGTTAAAGTTTTTATGAATTACAAAAATATGCCCACAGTACAGAGCTGACTTACTCAAATATACTCATAATTATAAATATACTTATAATTATAAATATACTCATAATTATAAATATACTTATAATTATAAATATACTTATAATTATAAATATACTCATAATTATAAATATACTTATAATTATAAATATACTTATAATTATAAATATACTCATAATTATAAATATACTCACAATTATAAATATACTCACAATTATAAATATACTCACAATTATAAATATACTTACAATTATAAATATACTCATAATTATAAATATACTCACAATTATTATATACAGTAGCAAAAAGGTCTGGACTTTGAGGGGCTAATATAATGATAAATATACTCACAATTATAAATATACAATAAAAGTCCGTTAATCCGACCACGTATACTCAGAAAATACCAATAGTCCGGATTTTTTGAAGTGGTAATAAAAATTCCAATTTTGGTGCCCGAGTGGCCTATGTAGGTATTTTCCAGGTGTGTTGTGTCTATGTGACTCATGTACAGTTGAGCAAGTAGAAAGTGCAACAAACTTATGGCTGTATATGACAACATCTTCACCACCACTCAAAGTTCAATCAATAAAGTTCCACCTTACATTCACTCTGGGTTCACAATGATATAATTACTCATAAAGATACGAGGGCTTACTACAAAAACTGCCACAAGATACCATATACAGCCACATTTTTCTTGCACTTTCTACTTGCTCAACTGTACAGCTGGGCCAACCACACTCACCCAGCTATTAGATGTACCTATGCACAAATTAATATTCAGTGGAAGTGATATAAAAAGAAAATTACCAAAATTAATTGATACAAACTAAGGAATGTTTGTGCACGAATGAAACTTCAATGTGGTTATAACTGATCTTTCCACCCTACTATCACCCTCACACTCTCTTGATACACTCGTGATAAGTCTAACACCTTTATAATGAACAACTTTTCACCCACACACTCCCTTGATACACTCGTTATAAGTCTAACATCTTTATAATGAACAACTTTTCACCCTCACACTCCCTTGATACACTCATGATAAGCCTAACACCTTTATAATGAACAACTTTTCACCCTCACACTCGCTTGATACACTCGTGATAAGCCTAACACCTTTTTAGTGAACAACTTCTCAAAACGGGCATTTTTCATACTTTTAACCACATATCCCGGTACAGACATTTGATATGGTAAAAAGTGCAAGTGATTGTATGAGAAAATGACAAAGAATAATGAATATAAACTGAGGAAATGTATTTGTATGAGTAGAAACTGATGGATTATTGGTGATAACTGAACTTGTCAACCATCACTTTCACTCCTCACTCACGCTATTAGGCCTATATACCCTTTTAAAATGAACAACCTTTAAACACATTCATTTTCCATACTTTGGGCTTAAGTTTAGAATTACCGTTAGTCCAAAGATACGAGTGAAAGCACACGTAGTTTTGAGAGTGGGTGTGCAGGCAGACAGACACTCGTATGTATCAAATTTAAGCCCTCGGATATCTCGGATCTTGTGATAACTGGACAAGGGTCTCCCCTCAATTGATCCGAAATAGCGAGGGTTTACTGTAATCCTATAATTTGTGTGTTTCTTTTTCCATATTTGTATTTGAAGATCCAACTAATAGTCCGAAAAAACCAATAGTCCGGATGACCTTCATTCCCCTGCAATACGGATTACAGGACTTTTACTGTAACTTAATAACCAAATAACTTAATAACCAAATAACTTAATAATCAAATAAATTAATAACCAAATAACTTAATAACCAAATAACTTAATAACCAAATAACTTAATAACCAAATAACTTAATAATCAAATAACTTAATAACCAAATAACTTAATAACCAAATAACTTAATAATTAAATAACTTAATAACCAAATAACTTAATAACTTACCTGAAAATCTTCCAAGCCGTATATAACTGGGGCATCATCCATCTTTATTTAATAGTTATCGCTACACCAATTGTGCTGTAACTCGGGTTAATTCACTCGGATCACCACGGGCGGCACATTTCATCACCTGGAATGAAAAAACAACAGGTAAGGTTAATGTAATATTCTCCCATTTAGGTTAGGTTAGGTTGGGTTAGGTTGGGTTGGGTTGGGTTGGGTTGGGTTAGGGTTGGGTTGGGTTGGGTCAGGTTGGGTTGGAGTAGGTTTGGTTGGAGTAGGTTAGGTTAGGTTTAGGTTTAGGGTTGGTTAGGGTTGGGTTGGGTTGGGTCAGGTCAGGTCAGGTCAGGTCAGGTCAGGTCAGGTTAGGTTAGGTTAGGTTAGGTTAGGTTAGGTTAGGTCGGGTTGGGTCGGGTTAGGTTAGGAGGCCCTTGTACTTTCCAACACACCAGGACAATGTCAGCCTAAAGTAGAGATGAAAAATGACTGCCATCTGGATCTGGACGACATAGAGGTCACATACACCTGTATCCTGTAATGTCGTAAGGTATCGTAAGGTCAGGTCAGATTAATTTCCAAATTATGTTAGTAAAACGGGGCATCTCCGAGAGAAACACCATAGATGAAAAGTGGGTAAATATTGAATGAATTACGGTTTTTCTACCTTCATTACCCACTTATTTAGACCATTCTAAGACTATTTTCTCCGCAAATGCCCCATTTCCAAGATAGGGCATATGCAAATGGGGCATTTTGAAATTAGTCTGACCTTACCTGACCTGACCTAACCTAACCTAGACCGCATCAGACTACCGGGACCTAACCTGGGCAGACTACCGGAACCTAACCTGGGCAAACTACCCGGAAATAATCGGGATAAATTACAATAAATGACTTTGGCAAAATACTGGGACTCTGCCGGATCTGGCAACACTGCTGCAAAACGGTAATTCTTTCAATAAATACCCTATTTTCTTCTATGGCATTTTCTCCGCAAATGCCCCATTTCCAAGATAGGGCATATTCAAATGGGGCATTTTGAAATTAGCCTGACCTTACCTGACCTAACCTAGACCGCATCAGACTACCGGGACCTAACCTGGGCAGACTACCGGGACCTAACCTGGGCAGACTACCGGGAAATAACCTGGGCAGACTACCGGGACCTAACCTGGGCAAACTACCGGGAAATAACCGTTGTAAAGAACAGAAAATGACCGGGGCAAAGTACTGGGACCTAGCCGGATCTGGCAACACTGCTACAAAACGGTAATTCATTCAATAAATACCGAAAAGTGTGTTGGAATGGTCCAAAATAGTGGGTAATGATACTAAAATATACAATATAGTGAATGAAGTACTTCTATAAGTTTACCGAGGCTTCTGATTACTCCTGACCATGCCACGAAACAAGCTCCTTCCATATAGGTGTGTGTGTTTTGTGGCATTATTTAAAGGACTCATTTACCTCCAATTTTCCGACTACATCACACACACACAGGAACTCATAATTAATAATACCGGTCCCAAGGCATTTCTCAAGTACGTATGTATGAAGTGTGGTCTATTTATCATCATATTTCACTCTATTTACATTATATACTTACTCTCACCTTACATTTGTGGTGTGTGTGATTTTATTTTGACGGTCTGTGGTGACTGGCAGGATGGGATGATGGAGAAATGTGATAAAAATGTAATATACTTCTCAATTACCTCTATGTTGACAGCTTGGGTTGGTTTGTTTACATGGCGGCCATCTTGTTTTCAAATGAGCCTCTGAATACGCAACGCTTCTACTAAACATTCCTACACTATAATAATTTCCTTCACTATATATTCTTACCTTATATTTTTATTTAATTTTACAATTTATGCTCACCCTTATGACTAAAAAGTTGGAATGTTGGAGAAATATGGTATAAAATACAATATAGTTTTTCGTTACCTCTAATACTGTGGTTTGTTTACAAGGCGGCCATCTTGTTTTCAAATGAGCCTCTCAATACGCAACGCTTTTACTAATTTTTTTTATTAAACATTCGTACACTATAATCATTTCCTTCACTATAGATTCTTGCCTTATATTTATCTTTAGTTTTCCAATTTATGACTGGCAAGTTGGAATGATGGAGAAATATGCAGCAAAGGATAAAAATAAAAAAGATATGTGCCGTTGAAAAGGCTACACCCCCATAGAAAACGGGCTGCTGATCTGCTGAGGATGAAAATGTGTGTAGGATATTTGTATTTGATTCTTTTATTACTTTGTTGATGACAGTGGAGTAAGTTTATTATATATATATAAAATAAATGACAGCAATTTCTTACTTATTTTATGCTGTTATGGAGATCCAGTTTTTTAATTCGTAATATTATTTCTATAA
>JAWQEG010004573.1:0-33083 GCA_033782935.1 Petrolisthes cinctipes | reverse complement strand
ATAATAAATAATTATTATTATTATTATATTATTATTATTATTATTATTATTATTATTATTATTATTATTATTATTATTATTATTATTATTATTATTATTAATATTACTGTACTAATATTATTATTATAATTATTTTTATATTTTTTTTCTCCTTCCTTTACTCTCCTTCTTTTATTCCTTTTCTACTTTTTCTACTTCCTCCTCTCCTTCTACTCCTTTTTCTACTCCTTCTTCTCCTTTTTCTACTCCTTCTTATACTACTTCTTATACTCCTTCTTTACTCATTTTTCTACTCCTTCATCCTCTCGTCCCTCTACTCCATCTTCTTCTTCTTCTCCTTCTTCTACTCCATCTTCTCCTTCTTCTTCTCCTTCCTTTCTTTATTCTTCTTGTTAATAATGAGTGTCCTACATTGTCACCAGTTACTGTGTGTGTTTGTTGTGGGTTCCATCGCAGTACGGCAACTCAAAAGTCACACGTTAAAATGATATAATAATAATAATACATTAATATTACATAATGTTATACTACTACTACTACTACTACTACTACTACTAATAATAATAATAATAATAATGATAAAGAATAATAATAACAATAATAATAAAGAATAATAATAATAATAATAATAATAATAATAATAATAATAATAATGATAATAATAATAATAATACACTAAAATAATATAATGTTATAATAATAATAATAATAATAATAATAATAATAATACACTATTTAATAATAATAATAATAATGACAGTTATACACTAATATAATATAATGTTATAATAATAATATTTATAATAATAATAATAATAATATTAATAATAATATTAATAATGATGATAATAAAGAATAATAATAATACAATAATATAATGTTATAATAATAATAATAATAATCAACGATAATAATAATAATAATAATAATAATAATAATAATAATAAAATAACAACAAAGGAAATAATAATAAACTTTTGTTGCATTAAAGTGACTCAATTCTTCCAAAGAGTGACACGTTAAGAAATAATAATAATAATAATAATAATAATAATAATAATAATACACTTTTGTTACATTGGAGTGCCTTGATTCCTCCAAAGTATGCCAGGAAACAGGCCAAGTTTACAAAAATAATGGTGTTCTGTTGCTTGGAATAGTTTGGAGGAACATTGTACTTCCTCCTTAGGCAGTAAGTAATCCTCCTATAACCTGTGCCACTAAACACATACACACACACACACACACACACACACACACACTGCACACACATTAACCTGGCCTTTTCCCTCCTTTTTCTCTTTCTCTCTCTCTATCTCTCTCTCTCTCACACATAAACACACACACACACAAACACAAACACACACACACACACCTCACCTTTGAACTCCTCCAGCTCGACAGAAGACAGTAAAACGATAAGGAAGCCCTTATGTTTCTACCTGGGTGAACAGACTCCAGAATACACGGTCCAGTTTATTGATAATACACAGGAATGCAGTACCTGTAGATATAGGAAGGCCAGTCTGTCGTGCAGCGTCGGTGGAGAGTCGGTAGTTGCAATGGAGAGGTCTGTAGTGGTGTAGAGCAGGAGCGCCACATGTGATCGAAGCGGGAACACGTGGATATGTGGGTGTATGATGACGGCAGAAGCGGGGCTGGTCCTTCTTCTGCTGTAGCTTGTAGGATAGTCTGTCGTCTGGGTGAATCGCGCCCCTTTATTCAGTGTTTTCAGTCTCCAGATGTGGCGTTGTCACGTGACCCAGCGCATCACCTGTGTGCTGCACCATATGAATCATACCTGGGAGGCTAGCACCAGCGTCCAGGAGGGGATTAATTAAGCTGCGACAGGGGATAAGATTAGCGTACTCACCAGACTGTGCTGTCTGAGGCAGGGGAAAGTACAAAGGAATAAGGAGTGGCATACAGCACATGGAATGTACAATAGGAATAAAGAGTGATGCATATGAGCACCACTACAGTACCCCCCCCTCCCCCAACAGAATGATTTTATTAAGGGAGATGGGAAGACATAATATATTCATTGTAATAAAGAACATGGGGTAGACTGTACAGATAATGCAAAAGAAAATACGTGTAATAGAAAAGTGTACGGGTACTGTGTGGAGTGTGAGGTGGGGAGGGTGAATGTAGGTGTATGTGGGTTAATAGTAAGGAGTGTGTATGTGTGGGGGGCGTGTGGAGTGGGTGTTTGTCTGTGTTGTGTGAAACGGAGACATATTTCGCCGGGCATCGTACAATGCGCCCCAGGCAAGATGTGAAGCCATCAGGGACCATCACTGGTTCGTCGTCCCGCCGTTCCTGTCGTGGGGACGGGGGTGTAGCAGGGTGGGGTGAGGGAGTAGGATGTCGAGGAGGGCTGGCGGGACGAGGAGGCGTGGCTGGTATGATGTGGATGATGGGTGGCAGTCCCTGAGGGAGACTAGACATACACAATTCAATGGAGGCAGGTGTGGGTTGGGCTAGTGGAGGCTGATGAATAGGTTGAGTGGGTTCTGGTGTAGGGGAGGAAACGGGATGGAGAGGGGGAAGCGTGGTAGTAGGCGTAGGGGACCAAGGTTCAGGTAGGCCAGGATTAGGTGTGGTGCCGTTAGGAGGGAAGGCAGGATTGGGGTTAAGGGAGGAAATAGGTCCCTGGGGAACGTGTGTGTCCAGGCGGGAGGAAGATGGTGAGTTGGTGGGTACAGGAATGGGGTAAGTGGAAGGAGCGGGTGGGCTAGGGGGTGGATGTGATAGGTAACGGGATGGGGTCGGTGGAAAGTGATGGTGGGTTAGGGGGTGTAGGTAGTAGGGGGTGAGGAGTTGGTGTGATAGTAGGAGGAAAGGTAGGGATGGTAGGGCGAATGAATTGAGCAGTAGGTGTATGTGCATGCGGCGCGTGCGAGTGTGAAATGTTAGATGTGGGAACGTGAGTAGGTAGGGTGGCTTGTGGGTTATGTAAGGGGTATGTCGATGAGGTTGTGGGTGAGTGTGTAGGGTGTGGGCAGTAGCGGTGGTCGGTGTGATGAGGACTGTGTGTGTAGCACGTTTGAGGCGTGGTGAATGCGTGAGAGTAGGTGTTGCTGGAATCGTGTTGGCTGGCGTGAGTGGCGCGGTGTGGGCAGGTTTTACCCACTCCCAGGACGTGACATAAGGCTTACCGCGTACCTGTAGCGTAACTGTTGCGTTCGCCCTGGAGAGTATGGGATGTGGGCCACTGTACACCTGCTAGAGTGGAGCGGGGTGGGAGTTCGTAAGTAGGAGTAATGAAGGCGCGGTGTTGAGATCAGCTGGTAAGTACGTGTGTCTTGTTTGTTAGCGCGTAGGTGTAGGTGTAGTGTTGGCGACAGTGCATTTGAGGGCGAGGAGGAAACTGAAGCTGGATGTGTCAGTCTCTGGGGATATAAGCTGGCCAGGGAGGCGTAGGTCTTCGCCAAAAACAAGCTCCGCTGGTGGGTGTTTAAGGTCCTCCTTCAGCGTAGTACGTATTGTCAGAAGGATGAGCGGGAGGGAGTCAGTCCATTGATCAGGCTGTAGTGCGCGGAATGTATCCTTCAGGCGGTGATGAAATCTCTCGACCATGCCGTTGCTTACCGGGTGGTATGCGGTGGTCTGTTGTCGACGTGTCCCTAATAATGTGAGCATGTCTTGCCACGCCCTGGACTCGAATTGTGTATTTTGGTCCATGACGATAACTGCAGGAGGACCAAAGTTAGATACCCAGTCACTGAGAAAGTGGCGAGCTGTGCCATCAGTAGTGATGTCATACATAGGGACAGCCGTACACCACCGTGTCGTCCTGTCTTCGCAAGTCAGGAGATATCGGCACCCTCGGAAGGAAGGGAGAGGGCCTACGATGTCGACGTGCACGGTGTGGAATCTGTTGGAAGGCACGGTGAACTCATGAATTGGTGGGCGTGTATGTCGTCCTATCTTTGCACACTGACAGGAGATGCAGGCTGTCACCCACTCCTTCACTTGTCTTCTCATTCCTGGCCATACTGCACGTCGAATAATGAGGTGAAGTGTACCTACAATTCCCCAGGTGGTTTATGGAGTGATAGTGATTGAATATATTTTCTCTGAATTGCTCAGGTATGTAGGGGCGTGGCATGCCGCAAGAAGTGTCACACTAGACACGTGTTGTAGAGTCGGGTGCCGTTGTGCATTCAAGGCTAGGCCAGTATTGCCCATCAGTAGTTCCTGGAGGTGAGTGTCATCCTGTTGGGAGTGGGTGAGTGCTGCATAGTCTAGAGGAGGAATACGTTGTATTGTAGCGATGAGTGGGTATGGCAGTGGTGCCCAGGAAAGTGCGTCAGCCACCGTGTTGTCTTCCCCCCGTATGTGCTGTATAACTGTAGTAAATTCGGAGATGAATGCGAGATGTAGAGATATTCGTGGTGACCAGCTGGCACCCAGTTGTGTCATGGCTGTCGTAAGTGGTTTGTGATTGGTACGTATGTTGAAAGCCCTGCCTTCCAGGAAATGTCGGAAGAGTTTAACGGCATCATGCTTGGCCACCAATTCCCTGTCAAAAGCGCTGTATTTTCTCTGTGGTGGCTCGAGGCGTTTGCTAAAGAACGCGATAGGCTTTTGCACCCCGTCAACCTCCTGCTGCAGCACTGCTCCTATGGCATCGTTGGATGCGTCAGTATATATGGATGCAGGCTCGTAGGGCGTGGGGTGCGCTAGGAGGGAGTCAGCTAGCCTATTTTTCACCTCGCTGAAGGCAGACTCTGCAGCTGCAGCAGGGTTTCACGTGAGTTTCTTCTGGGAGGCCTTTTTCAGGCCCTTCAACAGGTCATGGAGTGGGGCGAGTATTGCCGCGACATGGGAGATAAAGCGGTAGTAATAATTCACCACTCCGAAGAATTCTCTCAGCTTCCTAGCCATAGTAAGGAGAGGGAATTCCCGAACAGCCTCCACCTTCTGCGGGAGTGGGGTGATTCCCTGCGGGGTGACTCGTTGGCTGAGAGAATCTATTTGGTTCATCCCTATTATGCACTTAGATGAGTGAATCCTTAGTCTATAATCTTGTAGGTGGGAAAATAAATCCCGCAGGTGTTGCTGGTGTTGCGTATGATTGCTTGACGCATTGAGGATGTCGTCTATATACACCACTACGTAATCGAGGCCTCGTAGTACCTTATCCATAAATCGCTGGAATGTCTGCACTGTGTTACATAAGCCGAAGTTCATTACGGGGAATTCATATAGTCCGAAGGGTGTGGTTATCGCTGTGTTTTTTATATCCTCCTCTGCAACGGGAATTTGGTGGAAAGCCCTGACGAGGTCAATTTTGAAGAAAACAGCACATTCTTGCAGCTTCAAGTGAAAATCAAGAACATGTGGAATGGGTTACCTGTCAGGAATGGTGACTGCATTCAAGGACCTGTAATCCCCGCATGCCCTCCATTCACCTTCTTGCTGTTTGGGTACCATGTGCAGGGGTGACGCCCATGCGCTGTCAGACGGCCTAGCAACCGCTTGTTTGATCATCACTGTGAACTCCCGTTGTACAGCTTCTAGTCGTTCTGGGTACATACGTCGAGGCTTGGCAAAAACTGGGTGACCTGTCGTTGTGATTGTGACATTTGTGTGGTAGATACCTGCATCTCTGATTCTTGGTGAAGTCTCTGCAGAACGTAGAAGTGGAAAATCGTGAATAATGCTATCGTAAGTGTTGGTTTGTGTGCTTTGTGTAATAGTAGGTGTGACTTGTCGGCAATTTCTGGTGGGAATAGTAGCTCCTGAAGGTTGGTGTATGAGTCTGTTATGTTTAGCATCGATTAACAAGTCGTGAGCCATCAGGAAATCCAAGCCCAGTAATGGTACTTGGACCTCCGCTACCATGAAAGGCCAGACCACGAACTCGTCCTTCAATAGTGTGACGCCCTTACTCCTTGTTCTGTAGGTGGTGATAGGAGAATGGTTTGCAGCGAGGAGATTGTAAGCGGTAGACGCCTGTCTCTTGCGGTCCTTCTCCAGGGGAGGAACTACGCTAACATCGGAGCCCGATTCGATAAGGAAAGTGCCCTCTGACTCGAGATCCTCTACCCATAGCAGTGTGCGAGCGTCATTGCGTGGGGGCACACATGTAACCACAGGGGAAAGGTCTGGGGGCATGAGAGAGGGAACACGTGCGTGTACATGGGACGACGTACAGTGAGCTGGGTCCGTATGGGGTTGAGGGAGTGGCGTAGTAGTGTTGGTGGATTGGGCGTGTTGATCGACTTGTTGTAGCGTAGAGTGTGAGGAACGTACGGTAGCGGCATAGGAGTGACGTAGCGGCGCGGCCAGAGAAGCGTTCTGAGGGTTCGTGGGCTTGTGCGTTGCCTCGAGGGTATGGTAGTCATCGTTCTTGTCTCGTTGCATCGTGGGTACGCATGTTGCAGGCCCGGGGTGTTTACTAGGATGCGTGGCGGTGATTTTCTGGGCATGTTCTTGCCACCGCCTTACTAGTTTCCCTGGTTGATACAGGGTGAATGGCGAGTGTCAGGGGACGCCCACTGGCAAGGTGGGTGGCAATTACGTGCGAAGTTGCCGAAGCATTGGTGGTAGAAACACAGTTGCATGAGTGGAATGTTGTTATTGTGTTGATGGGGTAAAGGATTGAAATGTGGAGGTTGTGTTGTGTTGTGTGAGGTAGTGTATTGTGGTGACGGTGGGAGAATGCGTGGGGTTGGGGTGAAATGTTGGTGAAAATACGGGAGGTTGTGCTGGGGGTGATAGTGTTGCGTAGCTGGTTGGTGAGGCTGAGTGGAGACATGTGTGTGAAGTTGATGATGTGGGATAGGTGTATGATGCTGGGGGAGGTTGGAAATGGGGTGAAATTGTTTAGATGGGGGTGATATGTTGTGTATATGAGGTTGAATGGTCGTGGGGGGTGTGAAGGTGGATGTATGTGCTTGATGCTTAGGGTATGAGAGGTGTTAGAAGTGAGGAGATGAAGTAGGTGGCGAGTGGAGTGTAGAGCGTGTTGAAGATTGTGGCGTAGTGGTGTTGTGTTGACATGGTAGTGTAGTTGTGGTGGGTCGGCCTCAGAATAAACATTCATGATAGCATCCGCATGTTTCACGTATTAGTTTATGGGAAGATCAAGGTGGACCTGGGGGGTGGAGTTGTACCGTCGCAGGGAACAGCATGGAGTGGCACCTCTTGAGTAGCGCCTCTGAGAAGTGGTCTCCTGCCTTCTCATTCAGCTGCTGCATGTGCCGTAAGACCAAGGAAGGGCGGTAGCCGTCCACTTGTATATCTTCAAAGGCCTTTAAGTACTCCTGGTTGGACATACCATGAGATGAAACGATCGCATCCTTCAAATCTTCGTAGGATGGGCGTCAAGGGATAGTGGTCGGGATAGCATCGATTACGTCCTCTGGGAGTACCCGGAGGACGGCATTTAACTTTTGTTCGCTCGTGAAGTTTATGGAGCACCACAGAGTTTCCATGTGATGGAACCAAGAGTGTACGTTAAGTGAGAAAGGTGGGACATAAGGTGATTGTGAGGTGGCGTTATGTAACGAGGAAGTAGTGGGTGTTGAAGTGGAAGAATGTTGTGGGGGTGAGGAACAGCAGAATAAAATGATGGGGGGGATGATACTGTTTGTGAGGCTAGAGTGGTGTTCATGGTGTAATACAGTGGGAACTATAGGAAAGATAGGGGTATGAGGGTGTAGTAATAATAATATAACAGTGGTGGTGAGTAGTATGGGCGGGTATGGGCGTAGGTGTGTGTGTGGGATACACGACTTGGTGGTGCAGGGATTTTTACAATTATACGTACAAAAGGGTAAGGAAGAAAATGGGGAGAAGTAGCACTTCGGAGAGGGGTCACTGAGGAAAAGTGGTGGAATTGGCATAAACAGTACTTAAGTTAAAGATTGACGGGCGTCCTTAAGAATATGCGTTGATGTGGCGTAGGTGGCGTAGTTGATTGCAGCGTGGTAGGGCGTTGTCGGCGATGCACATGGTGTTGAGCACTTGTGTGGTGGAGGTGAGACGATCGGGCAGCGATGCACGTAGTGTTGTGATGCTTTGCACGTGGCTGGAGTGGAGCACGTGGGCACGTAGAGGAGTGATGTCGGGCAGTGAAGCACGTAGTGTAACGTTGAGGGATGTGCACGTGGTTGGAGTGTAGCACGTGGAGAGACGAGTAACAGGCAACGATGCACGTAATGTAGAGGAGAAGGCGAATATATATATATAATGTTTTCACAATTGGTTTGCTATTATTAACGATGTTCATGACATTCAGGCCTGTGGGTGTCCATACTGGTAGTTATATACATTGATTGATTGATTTATTAATGCCAAAAGGCATTTGGCGGCGCAACAGCTATGGTCATATACCGCCCAACATAAAATAGTCATCTACATCATTAATAAAATATTTACACAAACTAAAAAGACTTCTCCACCCCGAAAGGGATAGGCAGCATGATTAAAAGAACATATAAACTAAAAGAACCTGACTAATTCAAGCAAGATATATAAGAGATCAAAATTAAAATAACGTTGAACTATCTAAAAAAACATAAACATCATAAAATTCACCACTTGTGGAGGAGGCCAGCCTACTCCACATAGGAGAGGGTGTTCCCTCCCACACTACAAGCCCGAGAGAGAGCACTTGGGAGAGATTGTAAGAACCATCACCCACCCGATACTCGGAGAGGTGCCTACAACGGAGGTCCCCAAGGCTGGGACACTCGACAATAAGATGCCATACTGTCAGAGGGACCAGACAATCATCACAGTAGGGAGGGTGAGCCCTCTCCATTAAAAAGCCATGAGTCAGTAGTGTGTGGCCAATGCGGAGATGGACAAGAGCCGTCTCCCACCGGCGGGACAGGCCGCTGTAGCTCCACAAACCAAGGCGCTGGCAGATGCCGCAGAGATTGTTAGCCCCGATGGCATCCCATCTGTCCTGCCAGCAGGTACGAACCGCAACATCTATGTAGGGTCGAAGGTCCACTGCAGGAACGGGATGACGCCCAGCAGGAGGTCGAGAACTGGAGACTGCAGCCTTAGCCAGGGCGTCAACCCGCTTATTCCCATGGGGATGGGAAGAGTTAAAACTGCCCAAGGCCTGCAAGGCACTGCAGGAATCGCTAAAAATAGTAAAAGAAGGTTGAGGGAGAGTAAAAATCACTTGGAGGGCATATAAAATGGCCGATAGCTCAGCAGAAAAAATTGACATGACAGAAGGGAGCCTGCCGCCACGGCAATAGTCAAGAAAGACAACTCCAAAGCCAACTCAAGCATCAGACTTTGACCCATCAGTGTACACAGGGAGGGACTCCCTGTGAGTGAAGGCATGTTCTAAAAAGATGGAACGAGCCTCTGGAGGAGGAAGAGATTCCTTCTTGTCTGTAAAGCAGGTGCAGGGGAAAACTTCTGGAAAAAGCCATGGAGCAACCCTGGGGACCCTCACAGGACAAATGTGGAAGTCATCAATGCCCATCTCCACCATAGCTTTCCTGACCCGGAAGCCAAAGGGCCAAGGTGTGCGAAGATGTGAAAGGTAGTACTGAGACTTTATATCAGATGACACCGCCAAGCAGGGAAGGGAGTCAGGAAGTCGATGTAATCAATGCCAACAACTAACCATCAAGAACTGTCGACGGAGATCAAGAGGTGGCTCATCAGCGTCCACCAGGAGACTAGGGATTGGGGATGACCTGAAGGCTCCGGTAGCCAGACGTACTCCAGCATGATGAACGGGGTCTAAAACTCTGAGACGGGCATCCGTGGCAGAGGAGTACACCTCACACCCATTTTTGACCTAATAAGAACATGGTATAGGTGGAGGAGGGTGGCCCGATCAGCCCCCCAGGACATATGGCCCTGGACCCTCAACAGGTTAATAGCCTTGAGGCAAGAGACCTTAAGTGAATGTAAGTGGGGAGCCCAAGTCAAACGTTTGTCAAAAAGGAGACCCAAAAAGCGAGTCTCCTCGACACCCCGTTCGAGGATGTATACCAGTCTGACATTCACCATCTTTTCAAATAATTTACAAAGACAGGAGGTCAAGGCAATTGGTCTGTAATTGAGGGCAAGACTAGAGTCCTTACCCGGCTTGGAGAAAGGAAGGATGGTAGCAACCCTCCACCCAGAAGGGAAGACACCCTCCAGCCAGATTCTGTTATATAAAGCTAGAAGAAATGAGATCGCCTCCTCACCCAAATGTCACAACATTGCATATGGGATATTGTCTGGCCCAGGAGAAGTGTCGCCGCAGAGAGAGAGAGCAGAGTGCAGATCTCTCAGGGTGAATATATGGTTATAACTTTCATTCTCGTTCCCTGAGAAATCCAGAACAGTGCGCTCCTTGGCTCTTAACTCATGCCTAACAGCCAGAGGTCGAGAGTCACGGCTGGAGACCTTTGCAAAAGCCTCCGCCATGGTATTGGCCACTGTCAAACCATCCATGATCTTAATTCCATTGACCTTAAGTACAGGTGGAAAACTAGGAGAAAACTTCCCCGCCATCTTACAGACTCTCCTGAACACTTGGGTGAATGGAGTTTTAATATTAATTGAAGACACATAGGCCTTCCAAGGTGCACGTCGTGCCTCTTTTAAAACTCGTCTAGCCCGAGCCCTTGCCCGTCGGAAGTCCTCTAAAAGAGTTGGGTCCCCACAGTTGCGACGAAGGCGAGAGAAAGCAGCGCGCTTCTTCCGCACAGCAGTGGTGCAGACTGGTGACCACCAAGGGACAGGACGTTTGGGAAAGTAGCCAGAAGTTTTTGGGATAGAGTTGAGAGCAGCAGAGTGGAGCATATCAGTGAAATATGTTACAGCCTCGTCAGAGCTACCAAAATCGGCTACAGAAGAGACCGAAGAAGTTAGCTCTCTAAAAAACTGCCAGTCAGCCTTCTCTAATTTCCACCTAGGAAGACGAGACTGTGGTTCATACCTGTTACCTTCTAAAAGTATAGGGAAATGGTCACTGCCATATAAATCAGGCAACACTCTCCAAGTAAAATCCAACAGAGCACTGGGTGAGCAAAGGGAAATGTCAATGGCGGTAAAAGTCCCAGTAGGGCTATTAAAATATGTCACATCTCCCGTATTTAAAACCCCTAATCTCTCATCCTTAATAAAAGAAACCAATAAAATACCGAAGTCCCACCCCACAGAGGATGATGACCATTAAAATCACCCAATAAAATAAAGGGAGAGGGAAGGTCCCGTACAAGACGGTTGAGATCACCTCTCTCAACTGTAACACTGGGAGGAAGGTAAAGACTGCACACAGTGTACGGGCGGTCCATAAAAACCTTAACTGCAACAGCCTGGAGTGGAGTGTCAAGCTCGAGGCTCGTGCATGGAATATCTTGGCGAACTATGATGGCAGAGCCACTATGGTAACCCTTCCCTTCAAATGGATTGGAATAAAATGCAGAGTATGCTGGAGGATTGGCAGGAATGTAGTCCCCAAGCATTGTCTCTTGGAGAGAAACACATGCAGGAGAGAAGCTAGAGAGAACTCACTGAGGGAAGATGTGTTGATGTAACAAGACTGACTGCTTTAATGACCAACACTATGAGTCGAGAGGCATAAAGCCCTAAATGTTCACAGTGCCCATTTTGCCTCCAGCTCTAACCAGGCCAGCTAGGCCGTTTCCTGACCAGCCGCCTGCTCCGCTCCTGCTACGCCCGCTCCCCACTACAGCAACTCACCTGCAGCACGGCTCCACGTGCCAGCTCTACCTCATATGTGCTCACTCACTACCACGTGCCCCTTCTCAACCCTTACTGGTTTGGTTCTGGAGTATTCATTGCTTGTACTACACTACTAATCCACACACTGTGTCTACCAATAAACTAGTGTACCGTGTAACCTGTGAGTTTGAGCACCCCATGCAACTAGTAACGGCACTTCATGTTACACCTGTTTAAATACCTGGCTGGTAAAGTTAGTCCCATGATCTGTCTGTATTTGTTTGGGAATCACTTTAGATGTAAACATATGCAACAAGGGTTTGATTATCACTTTAGCAGTGATACTCTTCAGAGGGAATGCCTCCGGATACCACGTTGTCGTATCCATCACTGTTAGTAAATATTGGTGTCCCTTCTGGGTCTTGGGAAGGGGTCTTACACAATCCAGGATGATTCGTTCAAAGGGTTCATCAAGCACAGGGATGGAATACAAGGAGGCAGGAGGAATAGGTTGATTAATTCCACCAACCAGTTGGTAAACATGACAGGTCCTCAAGAAAATTTTCACATCTTTCTTACTTTTTGGCAAGAAGATTAGGTGACCCAAAAATTAATAAGTTTTACGGAACCCAAGATGTCCACTGTAACCGTCATGAGCTGGATTTAATACGTCTGAGTGTACTGAACTAGGTAACACAATCTGATGGGTTTCTAACCAAGAAAAGTTGGCTGACAGAGTTGGAGGCCGGTATGCACTCATGAGTACACCTTGATCATAACAGAAGGCAGGTAGGATGTCTACATCCTTTTTGTCTGGAGCAGCATGTCGCCCTGCAGCTAAAGAAAGGTCAGTTTCCTGTGCCTGTATCAAATCTACTTTAGAGATAATATCAATAGGAGGCATGGAAAGTGAAGGAGACTGACATTGCTTCTGAAAGGCTTGTTGGACCTGAGAACGAGTCAACATGCAGGAGGGAAAAACATCAGAAGGTTCAGAAGGGAATACAGGTAAAGACTTTTCTACAGTTAGAACATTAGGTACCACAAGTATACCTGCTATGTCATTACCAAGCAATAAATGAATTCCTTCAACAGACAGGTTTCCTTCCTGTACTGCCACTTTGACACACGAGGCGACAAGGGAACATTTAAGATAAATATGAGCCACAGGGTATGAAGTCTGAGAGGTGAGACTGGAAATTAGTATACAGTATACCTTATCTCCAGTAAAGTTATCTTCTAGATGGGGAAGAACATTACTTAGCAGTATGGACTGAGAAGCCACCGTGTCTCGTAAGACCTTAATAGGATAGGTCTGACCCTCCTTTGTAAAAGCCACTTCACCATCAAAAATAAGGTCATCAAACAACTGTTTTGACTGGACAACACTACTATTAGAAGCTACAGGATTTGATGAGGTAGAGGAACCTGATACAGGAGAGTTGAAACTTTTCCTACTACTTGTACAGTTGAGCAGGTAGAGAGTGCAAGAAAAATTTGGCTGTATATGGCAACACCTCCACCTCTACTCAAAGTTCTTACTATAAAGAACTGCCAGATGTTGCCATATACAGCCAAATTTTACTTGCACTGTCTACTTGCTCAGCTGTACAGTCACTCATAAAAATTAAGACCCCCCCCCCCCCCCCAAGGCCGGTCACCTTCTTATACATGTGATATCGGTTCTGGCAACAGTGTACGTGACGTCAGTGATGGCGTTTAAGAGATGAAGTTGGTTTGCTCGACACATTTGTAACTAATAATAAATAAGACGAAGCATGAGTTGGGATAATGTTTCGAGCAAACCAACCTTCCTCCAAACACCACCCACACCACCACCTCTGACGTCAGGTACAATGTTACCAGAACCGATATCACACGAGTTTAAAGGTGTCTTTGCCTGGGGGGGTTTTTACTTTTATGAGTGACTGTACATTTGGGGTGTTTACAAAAAGCAATAGTATGGCCTGGTTTCCTACAGTATACACATGTTAATTGGCTAGTAGTGAACCCGCTACCCCTCGGCTTATCCTTAGAATCTTTGTACTTGAAATCGTCAAAGGAAATTTTTACAGAAAGAGTGAGGTCTCCCTCACGCCTCGACCAGATCTGGAGCTTCAAAGCCTGAGCATCTGCTAGCTCCTCCACCCTCAATAGTTCCATCTCGCCCCTCTCCTCTATGTACTTCACAATAGGGACGGGTGCTTTTCTTTTAAATTCCTCTAGGACAATGAGATTACTAAGTTCTGAATAGGTGGTGACCGAGAGAGTATTTAGCCATTTGTTTAAAAAATTAAGCTTATCACTTGCAAATTCCACATATGTTTGATGCTTATTCTTGACCAGTTTCCTGAATTTATCTTTGTAAGTCTCTGGGATTACCACATGGACATACAGAATCTGTTCCTTGACAAACTCATAGTCATCGAGTCTATCTAGGTACAGTCACGAGCATAAGTTTCTTTACCCCCATGGCGAGAATGAAATCGAAGTTGCGGTTGGAGAAGGGTCAGGCAAACGAACACTGGGAGTCAGTATCTCATGACGGCGTAAAATTTGTTGTATTCAAGTGAACACCTCTAGTGACATGAAGCATCATCCGAACATTATGAACAGGTCCATTTTTGTTCGTCTAGTCTATATCCAACCACGACTTCGACCTAACTCTCGCCATGGGGGTAAAGAAACTTATGCTCGTGACTGTACAAAATGATTTACCCGTTTGTTTAGGGGCAATCAGCGACATTCACTCCTCCTTAGGCCACTCGTTTTTAGTTGCTAATCGTTTGAAAAAGGCTAAAATAATGAACCCACAATATCACCTTCATCAAAAGCAGGTATCATTACAGTTACACTAGACATGTTAATTAAAGGACAGTTCCTTTTCCTCCACTCTGCTTCCTTCTCTACCTTGTTCTCTACCCACTGCCAACTTTTCCCTTTCGAGTTCTAGTTTTTCTCTTTCAAGTTAAATTTTCTCCCATTCGAGCTGGTATTACATCTCTACCCGGAGCTTTTCAACTTCTACCGGGGTAACCTGAGAAATTTCAGGTTTGTTATTACTCTTACCACCCGGTGTTTTAGCAGACTGAGTTGGAGGGATAGTGACAAGGTTAAAAGGGGATTATTCCTCATCTTCAATGTCGGGTAGAGCAGTGGTGTCCATAATTCCCTGCATAACTAAATATTTTACAAGATCCTTAATAACCAACTTAGTGAGTTTACTTGGGTGATCAGGTAAAGGGATCTGAAAATGGCTCACTACTGATTTTTATGATATTTATGTATTCAGGGGAGGGTTCAGCAAGGAGAGATTCTATATCATAACCCTCACCTTCCATGATTAAAAATATACCAGATTTTTTTTTTTTTTTTTTTTCTATACCTCATCCTCGGGACTGTAGGTTGTCAGTAGCCCGTGACTCTTACGAGGCCCCGAGATTATTGGGTGTCACACCAGATGAGACAGTGGAGCTTAGTGGTGATGTTGGTACCGTAGCTTCTCTTCTGCCCCACTAGATGACGACACCTTATTTATACACGTCACTATCAGGAGACAGCAGCTACACCGTTACTCACAGCATCTTGGAATATGGACTGGCATCTTCTATGTTGTGAGTTGACGACGATGTAGGGGGTATTTTCTTGACGTGTCGCCGTAGCCAGGGTAGTTGACGAACAGCTGGACCCATCAGATCACCTCGAAAAAATCCCAGACATTTTCTCGTGGACTCGAACCAGTGCCCTTGCCATTCGCAGTCCATCACTTTATTCACTCAGCCACCGCCTGATTGGTTAGTCGTTGTGGATGATTGGTTGACTTGCTAATTGATAGATTGGTTGGTTGATTGGTTGGTTGGTTGGTTGGTTGGTTGGTTTTTTGATTGGTTGGGTGACTGAGTAATTGAATGGTTGAGTGATTAGTTGGATAATTGGTTAGTTGATTGATTGATTGATTGGTTGGTTGGTTGGTTGATTGGTTGGTTGGTTGGTTGATTGATTGGGTGGGTGACTGAGTAATTGAATGGTTGAGTGATTAGATGGATGATTGGTTAGTTGATTGATTGATTGATTGGTTGGTTGATTGTTTGGTTGGTTGGTTGGTTGGTTGGTTTTTTGATTGGTTGGGTGACTGAGTAATTGAATGGTTGAGTGATTAGTTGGATGATTGGTTAGTTGATTGATTGATTGATTGGTTGGTTGGTTGGTTGGTTGATTGGTTGGTTGGTTGGTTGATTGATTGGGTGGGTGACTGAGTAATTGAATGGTTGAGTGATTAGTTGGATAATTGGTTAGTTGATTGATTGGTTGGTTGATTGGTTGATTGGTTGGTTGGTTGGTTGATTGATTGGGTGGGTGACTGAGTAATTGAATGGTTGAGTGATTAGTTGGATGATTGGTTGGTTGATTGATTGATTGATTGGTTGGTTGATTGGTTGATTGGTTGGTTGGTTGGTTGGTTTTTTGATTGGTTGGGTGACTGAGTAATTGAATGGTTGAGTGATTAGTTGGATGATTGGTTAGTTGATTGATTGATTGATTGGTTGGTTAATTGGTTGATTGGTTGGTTGGTTGATTGATTGGGTGGGTGACTGAGTAATTGAATGGTTGAGTGATTAGTTGGATGATTGGTTAGTTGATTGATTGATTGATTGGTTGGTTGATTGGTTGATTGGTTGGTTGGTTGGTTGATTGATTGGGTGGGTGACTGAGTAATTGAATGGTTGAGTGATTAGTTGAATGATTGGTTAGTTGATTGATTGATTGATTGGTTGGTTGATTGATTAATTAGTTGGTTTATTGGCTGGTAAGTTATATACTGTGTTTAATGGATGGTGCATGATGATTGAGGAAGTGATGGTGGTTGTGGCCTTGTGAGATGATATGATAATGCTATACAGTACACTCGTGATACGTAATCCCTGACCAGAGACGAACGGCAAGCACCACACACACACATATCCTGCATTCGAACTCAGCCTCTATAGGTGTACTGGGTGGGGAAATGAACAATACCAGGCGATTCGAAGCTTTCTGCTCCTCACACTGGTCAGAAATTATGTATCACGAGTGTACACACATCATGTCTAGATAAAATATATAAAGAGTAGTGTGTGACCTTCATTGCACACACACACACACACACACATAAAAACAACAACGCAGAGAAGATATTTTGATAAGCACCACACACACACACACACACACACACTCTTCCTCCAGCACACACACACACACACACACATTTGACCTGGCACCTGTGTACCTGGATGGAGAAATAGTAAATCGGGTACAGTCAACCAAATTCCTGGGTGTTATAATTAATGAAAATATGAACTGGAAGAAACATGTAAATAATCTTTGTATAAAATTATCAAAACTAGGTGGAATCTTGTACAGAATAAGAGATAAGCTTACAACTGATGTAATGATCATGATTTACTACACTTTATATTATTCCAAGTTATTCCAAGAGGCTGGCTCTCTTACTGCGCGGCAGGTTACAATACAGTATAGAGTGAGGGGTTCGAGAGAGAAGGGAAGGTGGGTGGAGGGGCCGAATGATGGATTGGGATGGGGAGAGGAGGGAGAATGAAGCTCCAATTGCTGCTTGGTGTGTTGTTCAAATGATTTGGTCATATTTAGGGAATGAAGAAACAAATTAATAATGCATAACACCTTGTGTGGCTGTAAGATAAGAAGCTTTAGATTAAATGTGATATCATTGCCTTCCGTAATGTTTGTGCAAGAAAATTACTCTAATTTATCAACCATATAATTATATAAACTATTTAGATCCTCTTTTCATCCACCCCCTCTCTTTCATCTCCATTATGTCAACAATTTTATGGCAGTAGCCTATATGAAAAAAGCTGCATGCACATTTCTTTGTCCACAATATAATCAGTAAAATTTACGTCTGTGCACATGGGTGGATATAATCAATTTATCCATTATTATAGTCTGCCCAAACACCGAACTTTAATTTATTTCTAATTATGATTAACAAGAGTTCAACCATAGGAGCCGCCAATAAATCCTTAGTAGGCTGTCCAGTGACCATCTGCCTCAATAACTGCTTGCACTCTATCTGGAGCCGAGGAAACAATGTTATAGATGGTTTGCTGGTTTCGCCTGAAGCGCTCCCACTCGTCCTTAGTGTGCTGGAGGAGGTGTGCCCGTGTTTTCTCATTCTCTGGCTTCCATGCATTCACTATCTGGGCCCACACATTCTCGATGGGATTCAGATCAGGAGACAGAGCCGGCCATGGCAAGAGCTCAATCTGTTCCCTCCTCTCCTCGAACCAGCGCTGAACCACCCTGGCTTTGTGGACTGGACAGTTATCCTTGTAATGAAAGAAAATGTAAGCTGGGATTAGGAAAAATATTTGTTTTCCTTTTTTTTCTGTCGTAGCGTCTTTCATTATACATAGACATTGAAATTTAAGGGGTTTACTTGATCCAGGATAAACATCAAATACCGGTACCATACACACACACATTAAAAACGAATTAATAATTATATTACACCTCTACGGATTAGAAACATTTTAACTAGCCTATATCTCATACCTGCATGAAAATAATCTTTTCTGGAAAGGGGAGGGCCATTGCTCGGACGGTTGGTAGCATTACCTCTTTTAAAATTTCTAAATACACTTCTGAGTTGAACCACCCCTCTATTTCAATCAACTCGCCTAAGCAATTGAGGTTTACCCATCCCCAAACATTTACTGTTGTCCTCCCACTCCTATCTAGGGTATAAATATTGTGGCGGTGATAACGAGTATTGTTCTGGCGCCAGCAGTGGAGGGTTCCGTGGCTGGTGGATGAGAAGATCTTTTCATCACTGAATATTAATAGTACGGGCCCAGAAATTTATATCTTTCATCACATAATTGTGAGCAAATGCAAGCCGTTCCCTCACATGTCTCTCTTGCAAACATTCCTTAGTAGCGGGAACGTGGTGATGGTAGCCTGACTCGTGTAGACGGCGTCTGATCGTCCTGTCAGACACATCCTGACCAAGTTGTTCCCTTACTGAGACAGAGTTGGTAAATGGGTTTCGTTCAACTGCTGCTCGGATTCTGGCGGTCTTCCCGACCTAAAAGGGAATAAAAATTAGAACAGATTTATTATCAGCCACGCACCAAAGTTTCACTATCCCCTCGATTGAGAGAAGTGGAAGTCGGTGTTCGAAGGAGGTCAGACGAACGCACACCCGCGAGTGGCGGTTCACTATCGAGCTTCGAGTCAGTTGAGAAACCCCTTAGTAGCAGGGTGGAGAAGGGGTCTCTCATCTGACTCGAAGCTCGATACTGAACCACCATTCGCGGTTGTCCTTTCGTCTGCCCTCCCTTGAACCCTGACTTCCACATCTCTCCATCGAGGGGGGTAGTGAAACTTTGGTGAGTAGCTGTACGCAAAATGAGATCCTCAAACATATAAATTATATAATCAACACACAATTTACTTTGATAAACAGTTATATGCAGATAAAATAATCTTGTAAACTAAAAATATACCTGCACTACTGATTACATCTTTAGCTTAATCAACATGGGTAAACAAGTAAACACAAATACACCACATCTGTTTCTTATAAGTTATTCAATTATATAAACATTGATAAAGTAATATATTTATACTAAGTAGCCAGCTGCGTTCATAGATAAATAATTAATTTGAAATATACTGTATACTATAATCTTGTTCAAAGGACAATTTCAAGACTACCATATGTTACCGTGGTCGGTGTTCCAAGTTGCCTGACTCCTCCCACCGTGTTAACCAGCACTGAACGGTTTGCCTGGTCAACCCAAGGTCTCTCACAATGTCGGAGATGCTGTAGCCAGCTTCACACATGCCTATAATGCGCCCTCGTTCTACCGCACGACGTTGCCTGGAATCCATCCTGGTTTGATGTGAGACTGGCTGTCCCACAGCCTCAGAACTCCCTCATCAACTCCCTTATATTGAAGTGCTATGGTAAATAAAGAACAGTAACTTGTGATAGACACCTCCATTTAACTTGCCACGTTGGAACAATTCTCACAAGCCGGCCTAAGATATCACATTTAATCTAAAGCTTCTTATCTTACAGCCACACAAGGTGTTATGCATTATTAATTTGTTTCTTCATTCCCTAAATATGACCAAATCATTTGAACAACACACCAAGCAGCAATTGGAGCTTCATTCTCCCTCCTCTCCCCATCCCAATCCATCATTCGGCCCCTCCACCCACCTTCCCTTCTCTCTCGAACCCCTCACTCTATACTGTATTGTAACCTGCCGCACAGTAAAAGAGCCAGCCTGAGGCAGAGGGTATTGGAGGGTGGATGATTATTTATGTCCACGACTGTATGTGTGTACTGATACTATATATGTAAGTGTTGGTTATGATATTGTATGTTTGGGTACTTTGTATTATTGTATTGTATTGTAATGTCCTATATATGTGTGTGTTGGTGATATGGGTGTTAATGCTGATATTGTATGTATGTACTGATACTGTGTATGTAAGTGCTGGTATGATATTATACATCATATGTTCACTGTACTGCATATATCTAAACTTGTATTGTTGTTGTTGTTGTTGTTGTAGTTCCCCAGACTGCCTGGCCGAGCAGTCCCGAGAATGGTTGACTGAAGCCGCGCAGATGCTCGGACCCCCAAATGGGAGTCAGGGTGATAGTGAGATGTGTTTCTTGGAAGGCATCAGACAAGGGGACTGCTGGTTTGTGTGTGTGTGTACTTTGTATGATTGGGTATTTATATGTTTGTATTGTGTTGTATTGTCATATATATGTGTGTACTGTATGTTTATGTGCTGGTATGATATTGTATAATTGAGTACTATACTGTGTGAGTTTATTATTGAATATATATACTCACTGTACTGTATGAGTCTCTACTTTGTATTGTATGTGTATGAATATGTGTATGAATATGTGTAGGTAAGATATTGTACAGTCGTGGTCAAATATAATCATCCATATAGGGGTAACTCACGTAAGAGTTTGACAGCTTCCCTCTGTTCCTTCGATGATAAACTTTACAATAAATAGCTTAACTACCATCTTTTAATTTAATACGAGCAGCTACACACTACTTAAAACAATAACACACACACACACACGTTAACTACCATCTTTTAATTTAATGCAAGCAGCTACACACTACTTAAAACAATAACACACACACACGCACACGTTAACTACCATCTTTTAATTTAATTCGAGCAGCTACACATTACTTAAAACAATAACATCATATGTGAACATGAAAACATTAAACAGTAAATTGTTTGAGATACCCATATGTGGATGATGATTATTGACCGCGACTGTACATTGTATTGAGTTGCCTGTCTAGTCTCTGATTAATAAATTAATATCAGTGAAAAGTATTTGGGTTTGCTAGTGAGCCGTGGCTTAGTAGATCTTTCCATATAAATATATATATATGTATTTAAATATTGTAGTGTATAATGGCAATAAATTGTTGAAATTGAACATATACACATCGTAGAGAATTTAATAAGCAACACAAACACACACACACACACACCATAGAAAAGAACACACACACACACCATAGAAAATAACACACACACACACACACACACACACACACACACTATAGAGAAGATTTAATAACACACACACACACACATCATCAGACTCATACCTTACCCCCCTCCCTCTCTCTCTCTCTCTCTCTCTCTCTCTCTCTCTCTCTCTCTCTCTCTCTCTCTCTCTCTCTCTCTTCAATCGGGTAGTGTGTAGTCATGTGTGTCGCGATCAATACATAATATCCGGAATTTCGTGAGTTCTCAAACGGGGCATTACCTGTGTGTGTGTGTGTGTGTGTCTGTGCGTGTGTTGCTTATTAAATCCTCTTCTCTACAGTGTGTGTGTGTGTGTGTGTGTGTGTGTGTGTGTGTAGGATGCCCTCTACTACACTAACCTTTACACACACACACACACACACACACACCTGTATGTTATCCTTGTGTTTTTTTTAGGAAGTGTATTATTATTATTATTATTATTATTATTATTATTATTATTATTACGACAAACTAACATCTCATATGGACAGTAAGATTCATCTCTCTCTCTCTCTCTCTCTCTCTCTCTCTCTGTACAATCAATATTCCTATATCGCCTTCACACACAACATATACTTCCTCTCTCTCTCTCTCTCTCTCTCTCTCTCTCTCTCTCTCTCTCTCTCTCACACACCATTTTCACGCCACATCGAGTTACAAAGAGGCTTCCGATATACAGCTTCCGGTCTGGTCTACATGGATGGAAGGACAATCAATCTATTTTATATAGCAGGGATAAAAACATATAATTAACCTTATCATCAGCAATATAATATTTTCGAGGATTAAGGGAATATTTTCGAGGATTAAGGAATATTTTTCGAGAATTAAGGAAGTATTTTTTCGAGAATTAAGGAAACATTTTCGAGAATTAAGAGAATATTTTCGAGGATTATGGGAATATAATATTTTTGGAGGATTACGGCAATACTTTCGAGGATTAAGGGAATATTTTCAAGAATTAGGCAAAGGAAATATTTTCGAGAATGAATGGAATATTTTCGTGTTCAAACCTAGATGCTACATTGCCATGAAACAACAACAACACTGAGTATCTCAACAAGGTGTGTCATGTTTTATAGCAAAGGGTTGGATTGATTGATTGATATTAGGCGCCACAACAGAGATGTCATATAGCGCCAGAAAATAGTGATAGAGAAGTGTGACAGCAAGCAAGAAGGAAATAGGAAGAAAGGAGGGACAGTTAAAGAACTGAAAGCTAGTGGTTGGGGCCGAAAGGGCGCCAAAACCTTTAAAGTATTACCTACATCACTACAGGCAATACCCTCCTATGGGGTGGAAAGGTTTACAGGAATCACTATAGTCGTATACAAATATGAAGCGAGTTTGAGCGGCAACCTTCTTACTTTACAGCTCTGCCAACAAGTCTCTACTCTGCTCAGGTCAGGGTGTGTGTTGGGGTTACTGTACCAGTTTGAGCAGCAACCTTCGTACTTTACAGCTCTGCCAACAAGTCTCTACTCTGCTCAGGTCAGGGTGTGTGTTGGAGTTACTGTACCAGTTTGAACGGCAACTTTCGTACTTTACAGCTCTGCCAACAAGTCTCTACTCTGCTCAGGTCAGGGTGTGTGTAATTAATTGGGGTTACTGTACCCCTGGGAGTTGACGTCAAGCACATGTTCGCTGTACTTGGTTGGCAGGAAGATAGAACACACACACACACACACACACACCATGTCAAAAACATACATAACTTTAAGGAAAATATGATAATTGAGTTTTAAAATACGGGACATTACGAGCTTGACTCAATCCTGTAAAGATACAAATAGGTAAGAACACACACACACACACACACACACACACACACACACACACACACACTTTGCCTTCCAACGTGACTCAAAAGAAAAAAATATATACCGTATATCCACATTAAGGTGAGATTGTATTGTTGGAAGGCTACTGATTCCTGCACACTATGCCAGGAAACAGACACCCTCAATGGTACAGTGGGCCTCAGGAATTCATACACAGAGCATTAGTTAAAAGAGGTTTTTATTCTACACATACTGTAGGCATTGTTCTACTGACTGATTCAAGTATGAGCCAGATAACATTACTACAAAAGTTTGCTGTTAGAAAACTGATGTACTAAATATTCTAGTTGTTACGAATCCTTGATGTCACAGTGGTGTATACAAATTCCTGAGGCCGACTGTACTAATAGGGGATCTGTTGTTTAGTGGCATAGTTTGGAGGAATTACAGCCCTTATAATTCACTACCAACAACAGTGTTGGTAAATCTGAAGTAACTGATTCCTCCAAACTAATCCAAGCAACAGGACACCATTATTGCTCTTAATCTGCCTGGCCCCGTTTGCTGACATACTTTGGAGTAATCAAGTTAGTCCAGTATATCAAAAGTGTACTATCCCCTGTGATGTAGTCAGAAAAGTGGATGTAAATGAGTCCTTCGAATATTGCCACGAAACACAACCTACGTGAAAGGAGCTTGTTTCGTGACATTGGGTCGATTCCACAGTGGTTGGTATTGGTTTGTAAGCACGCAAACAAAAGAATGTTAGCCGTGTTAATGACTTATGGGTGAATTATTTAATGAATTTGGTGCGTAAACTATGCAGTGATCATCATTATCTAACTGTTTTAATAGATTTTGGGAATGTGGATACTCAGCTTTTGGAAAATAATGAAGCCTTACAAGTGTGGTTGGTTGGGAAGCTAACAAGCCAATACCACTGTGAAATTAACCCTAAAATAATGAAGCCTTACAAGTGAGGTTGGTTGGGAAGCTAACAAACAAATACCACTGTGGAATCGACACATAGTCAGAAGGAAACGGAAGCCACCAGGTCTCATAAACGATCACAGGGTCCTTAAGGGGGAAGTTTTGTTTTGGTAAATCTGGAGCAACTGAATCCTCCAAGCTATTCCAAGCAACAGAACGTATTTATTTTTGCTCTTCTGGTCCTGTTTCCTAGCATACTTTGGAGGAATCAAGGCACTCCAGTGTACCAAAAAAGAATTACAATCTTAAGAAGGATAGATACACTCGGCAAAAAAAATAATGACACTTCTCTATGGATAAGTTATAGTTAATTTCAATGTAAGAGAGGTTCCAATAATTTTTATTGCTGACTGTATATTGGAGAGCTACTGATTGCTCTTTCAAATGCTAGAAAACAGGGTAAAAAAAAATGTTAAATAAAAAATAAAAAATAAATAAATAATAATAATAATAATAATAATAACAATAATAATAATAATAATAACAATAATAATAATAACAATAATAATAATAATAATAATAATAACAATAATAATAATAATAATAGTAATAATAATAATAATAATATTAATAATAATAATAATAATAATAATAGTAATAATAATAATAATAATAATAATAATAATAATAATAATAATAATAATAATGATAATAATAATTTTAATAATAGGCTAATGGTGTCCTGTTGCTTGGAATAGTTTGTATGAATCATTTACTCCAGATTGGCCAGCACTACTACACCCACATAATTACTATATTGAACACAGCAAGGTAAATAAACCAATAAATAACCCTTTTATCAGTTATGGTCCTTACAAAACCATTTTCTATTGAATATTAAAGGGATATTATTTGCTATAGTACATGATAGAACCTTGATTCCTCCAAAAGTATATCAGGAAACAGAACCAATTAAATAATGTATTGGTGTTCTGTTGCTTGGAATAATTTGGAGGAATAGTTTGCTCCAGATTCACCACCAACAACTACATTATATACTATATTTTTGATAGATTGGAGCGCCTTGATTCCTCCAAAGTATGCCAGGAAACAGACCCAGATAAAGGAAATAATGGTATCCTGTTGCCTGGAATAGTTTGGAGGAATTATTTGCTCCAGATTTACCGCCCAAAACAATGTGCTATTGTAACACCCCTATATTTATATATATTGTTATTTAGAGTATTTACGGGTAATAGGGAAGGCTTTTACTATGAGATGGTAAGGAGTAGCCAGGAGACGAGGATAATCTCAGTGGTGGGCTTCTTCTGAAAATGTTAATGTGATGAACAGTACAAATTATAATTATAGTTAGATGTTATGTGAGAACAATAGAAATAATTATTATAGTTAGGTAAATAAGTGAAATGGAGGAATAATTGAAATCTAGGTAGATTGATAGGGATAGAAAAAATACGTGTTGATTATGAAGTGGATGAAGGGTATTAATGGGATACAGGGAGTAACCTGCAATTATAATTATAATTTATAATTACGAACCTAACTTACCTATGATGGTACCTGCATTTTAACTGTAACTTACTTAGAAAATTAATTAGATTAGTTAGGGTCTAGTCAGGATGGTCCATAAGGAGAGTTATTGTAAAAACTGATCAACACTTTCACCAGGCTGCTGCTACTTTGTTGAGAGTTGATGACGAGCAAATATTTCGTTCACCGGTTTCACAAACACAGTCTACAGGGTTTTGATGGCTTCGTCGTATGTAGTACAGTTTCTGATGTGGGAATAAACTGAGGGCGCTACGTAGTTTGTGAGGAGGTGCAGTTTGTCAGGCGCCCCTGTACCAAGGGAGGATAGGAAGTTAGAGAATGTCTTAATTTAATCAGTGTTCCCAGTGCCCAGGTGTTGAGTCAGTTCCATCAAAACGTTCTGGCCGCAGGAACCTCTCCATACTTCTACTAAATAAATTGTAGTGTGCAGGAGAAAGCAGACACAAGCCTACATTTCCTAGGCTTTATTCAGCAGAACTCTAGCCAGGAGGAAGGACACTGGCTGACTGACAACAGGTTAGAGAGAGACCCTAAAAGTAAACTTCTAACAAGTATTCGAATCCGTATTCGATTCTGATTACAAAGGGGGATGGTGGGGGTAGGAGGAGGATGGGTTGGTAAGAAGGGAGGTTAGGGGTAAAGGTGGAATGGGAGAAGAAGTGTGAGAGAATGGTATACATGAATATGGTATGGTAGTTAGAGAAAATATGCATGGAAAATGATGAGCAGAAATAGAGAGGGGCTATAGTCTGACCACTCATAAAATGTGGTTTGGGTGGGGTCGTGCGGGACCTGTCACCGTTTACAGCGGCGCCACGGTTCTTAAAGTAGCGATTCGTAGCTTGTGTGATATAATGTAAAATACCCGAACATGTAACAAAACAATTTTATAATATATACTTAAGTATACTTAAGTATGTCAATGACAAATAAACATTATAATGCAACGTCTTTATGTAATAATATAGAAATGTGGCATACACATTTCACAGTGGTGCTACGAATATGTTACTACTTTTATTTGACATTGGTCATAGTTCTGAGTTGGGTATGTAATGCAACAATTGTGTTTTAAATACTTTATGAAGAAATGGAAGTGATATATATATACTCGTTCCTTAATAAAAATAAATGTTAAAACTATCATGAGCGGCAATACCCCATAGGGGTAAGGGTGGAATAGGTAGGTGGATAGCTTGGTAGGAAGGAATATGTGAGGAAAGGTGATTGGGATAATAACTATAAGAAAGGAAGTAGGGATAACATGAGATGAATGGTGGGGAGAAATAGGTAAAAGGAAGAACTGAGAAAGGAAAGATGATAGTGGGATAGTAGGGAGGGAAGGGAATGAAGGCTAAAAGAGTGAAAGGTATAGGCAGGCCAGCACAGAAAATAGACAGGTCAGTCAGTTAGAGCGAGGTATAGTGTGGCGGGAAGGATATGGCATGGTGGGACAGGGTAATGAATAGTGGACAGTTGGGAGGACAGGGTGATGGGAAGGACATGGCATGGTGGGACAGGGTAATGAATAGTGGACAGTTGGGAGGATAGGGTGATGGCAAGGACATGGCAATGAATAGTGGACAGTTGGGAGGACAGGGTGATGGGAAGGACATGGCATGGTGGGACAGGGTAATGAATAGTGGACAGTTGGGAGGACAGGGTGATGGGAAGGATATGGCATTGTGGGACAGGGTAATGAATAGTGGACAGTTGGGAGGACAGGGTGATGGCAAGGACATGGCATGGTGGGACAGGGTAATGAATAGTGGACAGTTGGGGGGACAGGGTGATGGCAAGGACATGGCAATGAATAGTGGACAGTTGGGAGGACAGGGTGATGGGAAGGACATGGCATGGTGGGACAGTAGACAGACAGGGAAAGGTAGGGTAGGTGAGAAGGACAGGGGACAAGGTGGAACAGTAGGCAGACAGGGAAAGGTAGGGTAGGTGGGAAGGACAGGGGACAAGGTGGGACAGTAGACAGACAAGGAAAGGTAGGGTAGGTGGGAAGGACAGGGGACAAGGTGAGACAGTAGACAGACAGGGAAAGGTAGGGTAGGTGGGAAGGACAGGGGACAAGGTGGGAGAGTAGACAGACAGGGAAAGGTAGGGTAGGTGGGAAGGACAGGGGACAAGGTGGGACAGTAGACAAACAGGGAAAGGTAGGGTAGGTGGGAAGGACAGGGGACAAGGTGGGACAGTAGACAGACAGGGAAAGGTAGGGTAGGTGGGAAGGACAGGGGACAAGGTGGGGCAGTAGACAGACAGGGAAAGGTAGGGTAGGTGGGAAGGACAGGGGACAAAGTGGGACAGTAGACAGACAGGGAAAGGTTGTAGATATGTTTTGGAATGCAGTAGAGAGAAGAGGTAAAACAGGGTAGGGTGGTGGGAAAGAATGAAGGGAAAAATGATGGAGAGAGAGAGAGAGAGAGAGAGAGAGAGAGAGAGAGAGAGAGAGAGAGAGAGAGAGAGAGAGAGAGAGACTGAACCCCCACCGCCATTATCTGCTTAGGATTTAGGCTAGGACAGAAGAGAAAATAGAAAGCTGTATCAGAGTATCTTATGTGTTGCAGGGAGTGGCGAATCTTGTGATTAATTTACTCACCATGGGACGTTTTCACTGGAGCAAACATCAAAGAAATGTACAACATGTGACTGATTAGGTAAGGTTTAAAATGGAGGGAGGGATCAACAAAGGTGGAGGGAGGGTAAGTAAAGTAGTAGGCTACAACAGATTGTACCCTTATTATGTTTGGTGAATGATAAGCAAATCCCATTCAATTTAGAAAGACTATAATTATTTTAAATGGGACTTGCTCACCCTTAAGACTGACTCTTAAACATTAGCCTTGTTGCGCCGAGGTCCATCATAATGGTGGATAACAAGTACAAAGTGCGGGGAAAAGGGAAAGAACGTCCTTGCTCCTTCAAGCGTTTATTAGCAGTTCCAATGTATACCAACAGGGGGCAGGCGCACAGCATAAACAAAATATTAAGAGAGACATGGGCTAAACATAAATTTATATCAAACTCAATAATGACTTATTTCTTTATCAGTCATAAGAAACAAGCATAGTAAAATAATAGTAATGAATTTCTTATTCAACAATCCTATACTATAATAATAATAATAATAACCCATGGCTAACTTGAGTTTACCAATACAGTATAATGGATATCTTAACAAGCCTACTTAGTAACAGTTACTTTCAGTACCTCAGTGTAAAAAAACATTGGCGAAGGACATGAATAATGAGACGTATTATTAGGTAGGAAGAAAGAGGGAATCAGTGGGTGCCTGGGGTGAGGGGGGTATATATATATATATATATATATATATATATATATATATATATATATATATATATATATATATATATATATATATATATATATACATACATACATACAGGGTGTCCGGAATTTTTTGCCCGAAAATTTGGCAAATGCATCCTTTATTAATTCTGAAAAGAAAATACTCTATTGATGTTGTCTTTTTTTTCTCTAGTTTAGCAGTATTCCCTCACTGATGCTTCAGCACTCCATCCACAAAAGCCGTAGATGAGCACCATATCTGTGTACTCAGCGTTGGTGAAGGTGAATGGCATTGTAGTGAAATGAGTGGGAGAACGCCATAGAATACTTCTTCCTTCCACCCTCGCTACAGGAGAATGCTGCTGGGTGTCAGGGCCGGTATTCACAAAGCATTTTAGAGTTTGGACTTGTTCGTATGTTTGCAATTCTGACCTCACCATAGTATTTCAGGTTCATTTCGAAGCAGTGAATGGTTTTGCTATTCTATTTGTGTGAGCTTTTATTAAGATTTCGAAGCAGTGCCGGGTCCTAGTCCTTGCCATGAATAAATGCTTACGAACAAAATTTTAAGTTAAGAGTGAACTTTGTTTTTGTGCATTAGGCTCCAGGTGTGGCAGTGACTGTGGCAGGCGGTGAGGTGGGGAATCTCTCCACCCCTCGGGTGCCATCTGCCGTATAACCTACTTATTTTATTCGAATTTCTTGAACTTTATATGAAGCCTACCCTGTTTTCAAGTGACATACTCTTGTATAAAAATGTCCTGTCTAATGATTATTGATTGATAAGTATACACAGTTTTGAGAATAACGTGTAAAAATTGAAATAAAATGTACGTTTATTCCGACTTGGCAACTCAACGGGCTGCGGGGCGCGGCGCGGGGCTGCCTCTGTGTACATTACCTAACGTTCTGTCACACATTTAAATGTCTCAATTACCCCTAAACTAGAGAAAAAAAAGACAACATCAATAGAGTATTTTCTTTTCAGAATTATTAAAGGATGCATTTGCCAAATTTTCGGGCAAAAAATTCCGGACACCCTGTATATATATATATATATATGCCTTTACTTGTTCCGTATATTTATTTAACCATCCTGTTGCTAAAAATATCAATATAATAGCCACCAATGACAATAACTAATTTTCTTCTACCTTCACAAACATAGAAACCGTAATTATTACAAAGGTTACTAAAGTAAAGTTTTTTAATACTGTACTGTCGGTGTGATTTTCATAGGAGGTGTTACAACAATATTATGACTAACCACAAGAAAACTTTATGGAGGATTTCAATAAAACTTTGCACACTTAATATATCATAATAAAAGCATATGCACATTATAATAACTGAATGTAAAAAGGATATAGCCTAAGATTTTTAACACATTTATTTGTTTAAAGGAATATTATGGTGTCAAATTATAGGTCTACACTACAGAATATATTATTACATAGAAGATTATTGCATACTGATAAAGGTAATATGTTTTGTTAGTATTTAATAAGTAAAATACTAAGTAATAAGTAAAAATACTATTCCTTGTTCAGTCACAATAAAAATGATTATTGATAATATGTAAAAACCCAAAAGGAAAACAATGGTAATGATATTATTACTCTAAAATGAACAGGTCACATGATAGGGGTCAATTGTGTTGTCATTCTAGATACAATACACTATAGCTATTACTAAATACTGTACAGTCGTTTCAATACACATAAGAATAACTCTGATAAAATTGCTGTCTAATGTTTTCATATGTTGTTATTGTATTGAATAGTGAATAAGCTGCTTGTAGTAAATTAAAAGATGACATTTAACCTACTTATTAGAAAGTTTCTCACTTAACGAACTGAGGGAAGATGTCAAACTTTTACATGAGTCATCCCATGTGTGGATGATTATTATTGTCCACGACTGTACATATTACCTTAAAATGACATACTACCTTATAGAATTGTCATACATATTATATTTAAATTGACACATAATATTAAAACTGACATACAACATTATAACGATCATTGCAAGGACGGTTATAGAAATATGATTCACTACCATTGAACAAGACAACCAGGCAGTTATAACGGGTGAGAGGGGTATTGGGCAACCCAGGGTACCAACGCAAATCTCCTTGTATTGACAAACCTGTAACCCACTGCCACTGTTCACTCTCAGACGAATAACTTGCCCCAATCCAAGCAGGCCAACCCCTCCTGACCACTGATGCAGCTGTATAAAAAAGATAAAAATGTAATGCTAAAGTTAAGACCAAAGGATGATATAGATAGATAGATAGATACAGAAAAATATAAATAGATTGATAAATACCGAGAGATTCAGATAAATATAGATAGATAGATAGATTGATTGAGATAGATAGATAAATAGAAATATAGATTCTGATAGACATATAGATAGATAAAAAGATGGATAGATTAATAGCAAGATGTATAGATAAATATAGATAGATAGATAAATAAATATAGAAAGATAGATAAATACTGTATAGATAGATAGATAAATAGATATAGAAAGATAGATAAATACTGTATAGATAGATAGATAAATAGATATAGAAAGATAGATAAATAGAGAGATAGATAAACTGATAAAAAGATATAGAATCATAGATAGATGCATATAAATACAAAATAAATAGATATATAAATACAAATTAATAAAATAGATAGATAGAGATAGATTGATGAAGTTATATACATATAGAGATATATACTGTAGAAATAAAAACATATAGAGATAGATAGATAGATAAAAATATGGAGATAGGGAGATAGATAAACATCGAGATAGAGACAAAGAAATAGAAAAATTGAGAGAGATAAAGAGATTAAAATATAGATATAGATATAGAAACAGATATATATTGAGATAGAGAATGTATATGTGAGGGCAAGGATGTGTGTATAGACTACTGTGCCCTAAATCCCTCACATATTATAGTCAGACAGCAGCATCCATTGATTAATGCTAGTAGAGGTTGGAAAGAAACTTGGAGAAAAACCTTATGGCAAGAGTATTATTGTGAAGGGTAGAGTGTGCTGGGATGGTCGTGTGGTGGTTGTGTCCTTACAAAGATCATATTACATATAAGGCAATCAGTGGAATTTGCCATTGGTTAAATAATAAAAAAAAAAAAATAAAAAAAATAAACAGATGGTACTCACATTCAATTAAGAAGGTTCTCAAATTCCCTGAAGGATGTGCCAACTCAACCCCTCTTGCCTGGCACCATTTACGACCTTCAAACCAAGTCATCCTATCCTCTAGGTTCACGAAGAATGTTTCACCCTCGTGGTGAAAGTAAATGGTCTGGAAATAATAAAACTGTGATAACTAGACTTTATTTTACTTGGAGAATATGTACCTGTTCTCTCCTTCATCTAATTCCTTGATAGGCTATAACTGTGATAACTAGACTTTATTTTAGCTTGGAGGATATGTACCTGCTTCTTCATCTAATTCCTTGATAGGCTATAACTGTGATAACTAAACTTCATCTTACTAGAAGGATATGTACCGGCTTCCTTATTTAATTCAATGATAGGCTATAACTGTGATAACTAAACTTTCATCTTACTAGAAGGATATGTACCGGCTTCCTTATTTAATTCCTCGGCAGTTTTAATATTCATAATATAATCCAAGACAAAATCCAAGAAACATTTACACAACTATAATCAGTCTGTTTTCATTTGATCTTGTTGAGTTGTAGATGTGGCACCTACACAATACATATTTCACTCACTGTGAAGTCACTGGCTATACATTATAAATATTAAACATAAAGAATGCTTTCATTATCATTATTTCATTGATATATGTTTAAAGAGAACAATCATATAGCTTCTATTCTAAGTCTCACAAATACAACTTTGTAATGACACTTTACCATACAAACAGTACTGTACAGTCTGCAAAAAAAGTTTTGTTACTACCCCTACGTTAATTTTAACATCGGTAAGCGCGGCAGGGTTGGTACTCCGCCGACTGAGCAGCTGTGCCTTGTCATCCGAGATGGGTATCATCTTTGTCCCGGCCGATAATATGAGGGCCACGGCAATGGCAACTTAGCACAAGGCATTCCGTTTCTTTCTTATATCAAAAGTATAGCTGATTTTAAATAAAATTTTGAGTGTTAAGAACTCTGTCTATTTAACTATTGATTATCAAAC